>APFE030815443.1:0-10156 GCA_000404065.3 Pinus taeda | reverse complement strand
TCAAATTTTACATCTAGACTGTTTAATTGCCCCAACAAGGTATTAAAAACATTCAGGTGATCAGCAATTGAGGTACCTTCTTTCATCCGCAAACTGTAAAGCTGCCGTTTCAGGAGAATTCGGTTTGTCAAAGACTTCGTCATGTAGAGCTTCTCAAGCTTCGACCACAGGCCTGCAGTGGTTTTCTCTGACACAATGTTAAACAGAACATCGTCCGCCAGACATAACCGAATTCCGCTCAGAGCTCTAGCATCCATCTCATCCCATTCATCCTCCGTCATGGAAGCAGGTCTTTTGTTTTTCCCCAACAGTGCTTTCGCCACACCTTGTTGAACCACCAGATCGTGCATCTTCACCTTCCAGATTTCAAAATTATTCTTACCATTGAATTTCTCAATTTCGAACCGGGCACTTTGATTTTTGGCCATCTTGTATCAGCAAAAAACAATAATCTCCAATATCCAACAAGCAAAAAAAAAAATTGCCAATGCCTTTGTTTTTACTCAACAAAAAACTGCCTATGCCTTTAAAAAAAAATTGCCGTTTGCACTTCACACAAAAAATTTTTGCCTTTGTTTTGACACAACAAAAAACAAACTGCCTTATGCTTGTGTATGCTTTTGTTTTTACAAACAAATAAAAAACACTGACTTGTCGCTGTTCAAGATTGCAGTTCAAAATACCTCCTCGCCAGCATAAAATAATACCTCAGTGCAGCAGATTAAACAACCTCAAATACACATCCACGTTGTTTATATCACTGCTGTTTTATATCACTGTTATTAATCTTTATACCCACGCAGTTTGCCAAAACACATATCCATGCGGTTTTAATATATATATTACAACAGGTTATAACTATTCCTTTGCAATATCCAGGGCTATTTGTCATTGGATATTCATGCTGTTTTAAAAAACAACAAAAAAAACATAACCACGTTGTTTTAAAGAAAACACCATATCCACGCTGCTTGTCACCGTGCTTTATATCACTGTGCTTGGAATATATATATGCACGCTGCTTTTTTTTGTTTAAACAAAAAACAACATACCCACGCGGTTTGGAAAGGAATATACCCACGCAGGTCATATAAATCCATATATATCTTCACGCCTTTTAAATCATAATGCACAGGGTTTATAAAGCCACACACCATAATAATTTCATTCACCATAATTTAATTGTGAACTGCTGGCCCATACGCATGAACAATTTTAATTAAATGCACCAGCCATATGTAACAACACCAGCTCCACGCAATAAAAAAACAGCGCACCACTCACAGCACTTTAATACGCACAAAAATGTAATACGCACCAACAATACAACGATTTAAAAAAAACATTCAGGATCCATGCACCTTCTGAAGCTGTTCTCCATGCACCAACAGCTTCAAGCTCAGCCAGGAATCCACGCACAGAACAATCCACGCCTCCAGCAATGACCACCGCTCAGGTCTCGGCCTCCAGCAATCAACAGCACCTCCAACATGCTCTGATACCATTTGTTGGATCAGGTGCTCAGCAAACAAATTAAACACACAGCAGAACCAAGCACATAACACAGCTATTAACGTGCTTCACCCAACTAATCTGGGCTACGTCCACCAAACATAGGCATCATGAATATATTAATCAAAATTTGGAGATTACATCAATGAAACTCTCACTCTCTCTCCCAGCTATCCCTACAACAACCTATTTTATAATAGAGAGAATCTAACTGCTCTCACATCAAATTTAGGATGCATTAATTTGCTCCCAACAACCTGGAGATAATCCAGCAACAAATTTTCTATTGTTGTCACCTACAGAGATTTCTGACTATTTCAGTTCAAACAGAAAATCTCAACAACTCAAAATATGTTAACAAACCCCACTCTTCCCTTATAAAAGAAGAAGTACCAGCAACAATGGTTGTGGCTTGCGACGAAGTGATTCGAAACTTGTTTTATTTTTATTTCTTAAGCTAGGTACCTTTATATGAATACGCTAATAGGGGAGAAAAACAATACATGCTGCACAGTGCCCTGCCAAGTAGGAAATTAGGTTTTCCTAAGTTCATATGTCATAATAATTGTAAGTGTTGTATATCTAAATACTAAAACTGATATGGGAAACTAGACATTCTAATGACAAAAAAAGAAAAGACTCATATGTGAATCCAAACATCCGGTTGATGACCAAAAAAGAAAGGACATCCCGTTGAGGATGGAGGAACCTTGGACAGAGCTCCTGCTACTAGAACGAAATACACAGGAAACATTAGTCACGAGTACTCATTAATTGTACTCATGAGTCCACTGGATTATTGAACACAATCTTTATGTGCAATATTTCTCTGAAAATATTGTCTAGCTTCTCGTCCACGATAGTTTGTTTGTGCAAAATATGTGCCTGTAGTCTATTCTTGCCCTTAACAACCCGTGCAGTAGAGGTTTTGTTTATCCAATATAACTCCATCAGTTTTTGTTATGCATTTCTCAAGGATGAGCTATTTTGTTGCATAATAAAAAAGATTTCCCAAATAGTTCTGAATTTAAATTTTTACATACATTTCTTTATTCCGCAATCCTCATAAACATGAAATGAATGAATGATTAATATTTTAACTAGACTAAAATAGTATGTGAGAAATACCTCCCACGTTTTCTCATCAAAATTGAAGAGCTTTTCTCGATAATTAAAAAGACATCCCACTATTAGTTAAAATCGCTGTTCTGAATCTAAATTCACCCATACATTTTTTATTTCATAATAGTCACAAATATTAAAACGAATCACCGAACGGATCCAGCTAAATTATAAATTCACATAAACAATCCACCGTAAATAATCGTCTTAAATATAGAAATGGACGACGTTGTTCCGCATTCAGGTTTCGGACCATCATCAATATTCGCCTAAGTCAATGTTAATGTTTCTCTGAACCTAAACAGACTCACAGTCAAAGTCTTCAAAACAATCTTGATAGTGATCGTCATGAAACTCAACGGCATCAGGTTGAAACTCAACGGCATCTTCAAATTCGACCGATGCATCATCTTCAAACTCAACGATATCGTCAAACTCGTGCCCATCACATATTTCTTGCTCAATGTCGTTACAGTCGCTGCATGGCTCTGCCCATGCTTTTGTTCCATTCAACTGATCTTGAATCTCGCCAAAAGGGTCTTCAAAATCACCATCCAAGCAGCTCCTTCGAAATCCAGAA
The DNA here is from genome assembly GCA_000404065.3 of Pinus taeda. Lineage (NCBI taxonomy): Eukaryota > Viridiplantae > Streptophyta > Pinopsida > Pinales > Pinaceae > Pinus > Pinus taeda. The sequence continues at coordinate 6,942 of APFE030815443.1, read as the reverse complement.
TGAAATAAATGAAATCCACAATCTCTGCTATCGCTCAATCTCTTGGGCATTTGCAGATAGAACAAGTTCTCTTCTGTCAACCCTAATATCTAAACAACAGAGAAGAACTGACAATTAGATTTAATCGCTGAATTCTACGGTTCGAAAGAAGATGCGTGCAATTTATATAAAGAAGCAGATTCTACGTCTATAAAGAAACACATTTCTACGTGCAATTTATTTTGCGGTTGTTACCTCTGCAAGATCCTCCGTCTCCGCATCGGAAAGATTCGGAGTACTCCTTTTAGATACATGGCAAGGAATTTCACTCCATCCAGGGCAGTTGGACTTCTTGTCACATCGTCTGTTCTCGGAGAACATGTAGTCCAAATCGCGTTGCTCATCAATCGCCCAAATGTTTCTTGACGAAATCGTTTCAGCATCCGGAATTTCACTCCATCCATGCCAGTTGGACTTGTCACATCGTTTGTTCTCTGAGAACATGTAATCCAAATCGCGTTGCTGATCAATAGCCCCGATGTTTCTGGACGAAATCATTTCAGCATCCGGAATTTCACTCCATCCAACATCTTCAAATTCCGCATCCGAGCATCCCCTTTGAAATCGGGAATCATTGTTGACCTCCCCATAACATAAATGAAATCCAGAATCTCTGCTGCCACTCAATCTCCTGGGCACTTGCGGATAGAACAATTCGCCCACTGTCAACCCTAAAATCTAAACAACAGAGAAGAACATTTAATTAGATTAAGTGGTTGAAGTCTACGTCTTCAAAGAAACTATGTACAATTTGTCTAAAGAAACAGATAGTTACCTTTGGAAGATTGTCTGTGTCTGCATGGGAAACAGGAGTACTCCATTCAGATCCATGCCAGTTGGATTTGTTGTCAAATCGTCTGTTCTCTGACAACATGTAGTCCAAATCGTGTTGGTGATCAACAGCCCAGACGTTTCTTGAGGAAATCATTTCAGCATCCGGAGAAAAACGTGAATCAGACAAGATTATAATAGCTCCCTTGTCCTGGATTCTAGGTGTGCTATCCAGTAAAGATTCTACAAATCAGAAGAAATGCTCAAATGAACGCTTGAAGATTCTACAAATCGGATGAAATGCTCAAATGAACGCTCAGCTGACACGAACGACATCTATTGCGGATATATACTGAAGTCAAGCAATTTGATTGATATTTATTATTGGAGTGATGGGTTAATTTCCTGTGGGGGCCTATCCATAGATGATATCGCAGCTGAAACGTATTAAAATTGATTAAGGAGTTTAATACTAAATTGCATAGACATTCTTAGCAATAAAAAATTGTTGAAAATTTAATTTTACATCTATAAAACAATAGTTTTCCTTCCTTAAATTTAATTTTACATCTATAAAAGAATAGTTTTCCTTCCTTACATAATGTTTTGTTAGAGATGTTAGTGGTTTATTGGGTGTAGGAGTGCTAACTCTTCTACTCCTAACGTCTTTTCTAGGGTAGTTATTGTACTTTTTAGGGTAGTTATTGTACTTTCATGATACTAGATGGTGGAACTAGTCTACATGTTATTATTTTTAATATAACAATAATTTTTATTTTATGATATAGTTCATTAATGTAAGTGCCTTTTTAATGGTTTTCTCAATATTGGTCCCTTGACCAAAAGATCTAATGTACTTTCCCTGGTTACTCTTTTAAAGGTGGAAACATATCTAAGTTTTGGTTTCACATGAGAAATGGGCTAACCACTTGTTCTGAGCATCCCTGCATGTAGTACAAAATTGCCTACCATAGGTCTTTGTTTTCATGGGAAGCATACACAAGTAGTTACACTATTAGTGATGTGTTAAATGATATGATGTTAAGCTATTCATCTCCCCAACCTAAAGTTTAAGGCTCTATTACTTTGTTATTTTTAGTATTTCTCACTAATCCCATTTGATGAGTGATGTGGTTAGCCATAGTGTTGCATGGCCTATCATCTCACTTAAGGAACCATGAAATCTACTTAAAGCGAAGCAATTTGATTCACATATATTATTGGAGGGAAGCCCCCACCCCACCCCACACACACACACATATATATATATCATGTATGAAACTTGTACAAATAATTTAATATGAAATTACAGTGACACTCCCAACTATATACAATTGTTAAATAATTAATTTTATGTTCAAAAAGATTGTAATTGTCCTCCTTTATATAATGTTTTATTAGGCATATATATGTTAGTGGTTTATTGGGTGTAGTAGTGCTAACCCTCTCTTATAGACATTTTTGGGCACTTCAACCCCAATCTTAAATGTCCATAAAATGAGGGCTCCTAATTCCTAAAAGTGTTGCTTCACTGCCTAAAGGAACAAGGTCAGCTCATTACATCATCTCCGAGAAGTTCTCCACTCAAAACTACTCATAAATGGTCAAAACTTGACCATAGTAAAAACCGAGTGCAGTGGGTGCGATGCATATCACCTTCCTAGTGTACAAGGTGTGATGCATACTGAATGGCTCCTCTGTAGGGTGCGATGGTCGGGAATGGACAAATTGCAGGGACAAAATGCGAGGTGGAAGATCATGGAATCTTCCAGAAGATTCCCCTCTCACACTTGCCTCTCTGTTTTCGACCAGGGATGAGTAAGGGATCACCATTCTCCAAGTAGAAGCAGGAAATATCAGAGAGAGGACACTAATCAAGACCCGAGAAGATGACTCACCTCCCTTCAATCATCTACATATGGATCCCTCATCACACAGATCGAGAGGCTGGAATTTTGTATCTTATAGAGAAGTGTTGTTGGTTTTCTCGTGTACATTCATAGTGTTGGGTGATTTAAACTTTACTTGAGGTGAAGAAGGGCTTTCTAGCTAGAGGATGATGCTGGGTGAGAACATATGGCTGTAATCCTCTTGCTACTTTTCATCTTAATAAAGCTATTCAAGTTTTCCTCAATATTTTTGTATGTTTACTTATATATGCATTTTTATGGTTAACTTTACTTATATATGTGTTTGTATGGTTAACACACATCTAGTCCTGTGTTATTTATGAATATAGGTCTTTGTTCTTCGATAGTAGTATGTTGTTGTGATACCACAGGTGCTCTTTGAAGCTGGGAAAACGAAGAAGAAGCGGCAAAGCTCTATCAGGAAGGAGAGGAAATCAAGCGCAAGACTAAGGTTGGTCTCCTTTATTCTACTCCTATCTATTTTCATAAAGGAAAGCGAAAGTAGACATTACTTGTTTGTTTCTAAGATAGCTACCAGTCTTAGTGGGAATAGAAGCATCTGAGTGCACGCTATTCCCGGTAACAAAATGGCGACTCCGCTGGGGAGCGATTAGATTGTTTGTTAGCCTATGTTTCTTTCATAAACTTACAGATGGAGCCTGAAGCCAAGCCAGCTAGCCTTCGAACTGCATTTGTCATACAAATGCAAAGTAGATCAATGTTGCTTCAGTCTATGTGTGGGTTTTGTTTATGAATTAAACAATCAATCTGCAAATAGTCTAATTACCCTAAGTGGTGGCTCTAGTAACCTCCTTAGATCTACCCCTGTGATTTACATATACTGAACATCACTTACTTGGCCTAAATCCCTGAACTGAATTGCAAATTGTGAGTAAAAACTCATTCAAAGTCTCACAGTGGTACCTTCGCACCGTGCCTTCAAGGCAGTCTGTATGTATCGCACTTCCCGAGTGCAGTAGGTGCGCTACATGTTATGATATTTCGACACATAGGAAATAGTTAAGTATAACTTGGTCTAGTATAGAGTTAGGTAAAGTGTGTTTCTTTACTATGCACTTTTGTAATTTACAATCTGACGGTCACAATATGTAGTGATCCGACGCTTCATTATCTCCTCGATATTACCGACACTTGATCCATGGCTTAACACCTGATTGGTCCATAATCTCTATTTAAAGAGCATGTAGGGTCATTTGTAGGTTAACTGTTCACGAAAGAAGCTTATGTAAATTTTCTTTCTTTTATTAATAAATTGCCTGAAGTGGCCGCGTTGGCTCACGCCATGGAGTGTTTCCCTCTTTGAGGGTTTTAACCACGTCAAAAATACTGATGTATTGATCTGTGATCTATTTGTGAGCGGTGTCCTTTGGTGTTCTGTCTGAGGAGATTACCCTGTAAATTCCTACATGGTATCAGAACTATTTGAGGACCGCGTCTGTTGGTGATCCAAATCTGAAGCCGGTAGAACTACATCCGACAGCCATTTCCTAGATCTGTTGTTTCTGACTGCTTTCGGGCCGAGAGGACTGATCTGTTGTGTTAGGAGCATCTATTCTAGTGAGGAAACCCTTTTGTTTCACGCAAAAAGGTTTCTAGTAGCCCTAGCTACGTCATTTTTAAGATCTGGAGGTATACAATGTTTATTTGTAGTTTCTAGTTATTTTCTCTTTGTTTATTATTTCGGTTTATTTAGCTTCTTTTTTTATTACGAGATCTATACCTTTGATTTCTGCATATTCTCTTTGCCCTACGACTCTGTGCAATCTGGGAAAATGAGAAAGGGAGAGGAAGGATTTTTCTCATGCCTATGCTCTTTTCCGCTGCGCCTTAGTGTGATCTCAGAAAATTAGAAACTTTGAGGAAAAAAATTAGTTTTCGGGTAAAGCTAACTTTAAGCCGTAAGGTCTGTTTTTTTTGTTGCCATGTTGGGTTCTGTGTTTTTTGTTTTGTAGGGAGAAAAATAGCTTTCTCAAGCAAGCACGCAACCCAAAGCTTCAGTGAATTAAAAAAAACAAAGCGCCCCCCCCACACCCTCTCCCTCTCTCTCTCTCTCTGTCTCTCAAACCTTTTGTTTAGCTCACTTGGTTCAAAGCTAATTTATGAGAGTAGAGGTCTTGATTTCAAGTCTCCTTTTTGTTGGGAACGGGGCGTTTTTTTCATTTCTGCACATTCCCACACTTCAATGGCGCCTTCATAAACTTTTCTTCAAAAATCCATAACTTCTTCATCTGGAAGCCGTTTTCAAAGCCGTTTTTTTTAACCAACCTAATTTTCCGAGATATTTCCATTGGAACACTTAGTTTCAGCATATATAGCTTCAATTTCTATTAAAATCGAAATTCCATGCCAAGTTATTCTTGACAACACCAACTACTTCCAATGGTGGTCCTACATTGTGGATTTACTTAGAAATAAAGGTCTTTACAGAATAGCCTCAGGCCAAGAAACCAAACCGAAAGATGAAGATAAGGAAGCTAAATGGGAAAATAGGCAAGATCAAGCACGTGGGTTGATAGGGATGTCTATTTCTCCAAATCTTAGATTCCATATTGCAGAACTTGATACTCCTGATGAAGTAATGAACCATATTACCAAAGTTTTCGGAATCAAAAATGAACTTAGAGCCCATCAACTTGCAAATGAGTTGCTTACATTGGACCCCAATATTTTTTCTTGCATTGAAGCTTTTTTGTCCAAGTTCAAGACCCTTAGACTTCTCTTGGAAGGTGTTAAGGTTAAGAAAGAAGATAATAACCTTATCTATGCATTCCTTCTAAGTTGGGACCAGCCTACTCTGTGTTTGTTTCCACCTTCCATTCTACAAGAGAAGCCTTCATTTCTCAAGGACATGACTACAAGCCCCCTTCCTTTGATGCTTTTTGTGATTCTTTTAATAAGAGAACAAGAAAAACTCTTACACCTTGGTCTTCTTAATCGTGGAAACTCTTCTAAGAAAAAGCGTTAGCCGCCCAGCAGCAACCAAATTTAAAGAATCCTAAGAAGTCATATCCTAAAAAGAATGGTCCTAAACCAAACAAGGGTCCTAAGCAAACTCAGTCTCAAAATGAAAGATCACTTCAGCAAAATGATAAGACCAATAAAAACAAATGGAAGAAGACTGATAGACATTGTAACTTTTGTAATCGAGATGGCCACTTAGAATCTAAATGCTTTAAGAAGATGGAAACCTTGGAAGCCGCAATGAAGAAACATAACATCCATGTGGAGCATTCTTCTACTTCAACTTCAACTTCATCTTCAGGAATGGCACTTTCTGCATTTCGTTGTCAATCATCTTAGTCTGGTTATGCATTAAATGTATCTTCTTCTTCTCATTCTCCTGAGTGGCTCATTGATTCTGGAGCCTCTTATCACATGGCCAAAAACAAAGCCATGTTTTCTTCCTTAAGTGATTGTAACACCAAAAATATATATGTTGGTGATGATAGATCTCTTAATGTTGTAGGGACTGGAACTGTTCATCTAGACAATGGTCAGTTTAATGATGTATTATGTGTTCCAACCTTATCCAGCAACCTTCTATCTGTATATCAGATAACTCATTCAGGTGAAGGTAAAATTGTTGAATTTTCACCTCATGATGTTGTAATCAAGGATCTAAGAGATCCTAAACAGATTCTAGCTACTGGTATTGCTGATGATTCCACAAGGTTGTATAAGTTTCACAACTTTGGGTCATCAAATCTTCCCTCAGTATTTGTTGCTCATAATGATGAAGTGAGCAAACTTTGGCATGAGCGATTGGTCACTTAAACTATCGCTCCCTTCAGCATCTATGTAAAGAAAATATGGTGACAGGTCTTCCTATGGTATCTTGCAGAGATGGTGTTTGTTCCGGATGTGTACTCGGAAAACATCATCGGGACAGTTTTGACAAACGTGCCTCTTGGCACGCCTCAGCCCCTTTACAGCTTGTGCACAGTGATTTATGTGGTCCACTTCCTGTTGCTTCATTCTCTGGCTGCAAGTATTTCTTAACTTTCATTGATGATGTCTCCAGACGCACTTGGGTATACTTCTTAAAACTCAAGAGCGAAGTATTTAACACATTTTTGGCCTTCAAAGCCTTTGTTGAAAAACAATCTGGACATCAAATTCTTAAGCTGAGAAATGATAATGGTGGAGAATATGTTAAAAACACATTCATCAACTTTTGCACCGAAAATGGAATTCAAATGCA
>APFE030815441.1:10714-38002 GCA_000404065.3 Pinus taeda | reverse complement strand
ATAGATAACAAAATTGCTTGCAAAAAATGTTACCAACCATTGAACATATATTTACTAAGACTCATGTGGTGGCTATTTTATAAGAATGAAATCTTGCAACGTAGGAGGAAACTATAACAGCCAAAGACATTAACTAATGAAGGGAAGAAAAAGGTAATATCTACATAGTCCACATCCAGGATCTCAATTTTAATCACATTTGATTTAGGCATGCTCCATATAATATAAGCCTTCGTAATATGGGGAAAGGCTCTTTGTAACCTTGAAAAGTGTCCACGCGGGCATGTAAGAGATATGTCACCAAAGCACAATTGAATAAATGTTGTGAACAACCAAAGCTACAAATTGAATTGTATATCATGCTTTCAATTAAGATTTTAAGCTTTTTGGTTCTGATGTGTGAATTCTCTTAATGAAGACAATGCCATGATTTTTGCACCCTCTTTTACTTAATAGTGAAATGAAATTATCTAACAAATGCAAACAATGGACAAACTACTAAAAATAGATTGTTGAAGATAAAATAACAATCCACTCTTACTCCCTCATAATTAATCCATCGAACTTATAAAGAAGAAGTGTAACCCTACTATCCTATTGAAACACCCAAACTTATTCATTAGTGTGCCTAGCCCTGTTGATGGTTTCAAACCTCAAATAATTTTTATTTTAGTCAGCTTGAAAAACACAGATATTTCTCGAAGGAATATAGTAGGCACTTAATGTCTCCAATTTACAAAGTGGCATGACATAAATATTTTCCAAAAGTGATTTTATATTCTAGATATTCTCATTGTCAAAACCCATTTATAAGCAAATACATTGACTCTATAAATAACCAGTTTAATGTACACGAGAAAGCTCCAAATCTAATCCCTATAATACTTGTCATTTTGATACAAATTTACTCATTTTATGATTGAAAAATATCATTTTGTCTGTAAGCATAAAAACCAGCATTACTAAAGATACAATAAATATTACCAGTGTACACTTCAAATTACACATAAGTGTACTAATAGTCTGATCATTTATGCACAAACCATAAGATTTGTTCCATCCAATAGTGAAATTTGTGCTAATTACATTTGGATTTTGGAAACAAAAATCACAAATATTTTATAAATTTAAGCAAGTTGACAAATTTACAAAATGGAAACATTTCCAAATGCTAAAAAACAAGTGAGAATGTTTCCAAATAACCTCTAGGAATAAAACCAAGGTTGGGCATCTTGATTTTTTGGCACAGGGTTAGACTTGAAGAAAGGCTTGAGTTTATCTACAAGGAAGTCCTCTTGAAAAGCCTGATAGAGAAGTAAATCAATCATATCCTTTCTTTTAAGAGAGTAAAGAAAAGGAAATATGAGAAGGTCTCATGTACTCTTCAAGAGTTTTTGCATAATAGTAAAAAAAAACTTTTAAATACTTTGAGATAATGCTTTTTTGCCAAAACTACTCAAATTCATGGTTTTTCAAGGCGTTAATGCTTCTCACTTTAACCATGCAGTTTAGATTATATTAAGTAGATATAATAACTATTTAGGATTTCGTATGACATTGTTATTTCTAGAAGTATTTTCTATATAAACTCAAACCATATGCAACTTGGATAAACAATAAGTATTTCAAAATTTGTATACACAAGATGTTAATTTGGTAAAATTCCCTTGATAATCAAATATACATATCAGAAAAAGAGACTTATCTTGATGTTCTATGTATTTATTTCAGCTTCAAAGAGATATTTGATTGGCTCTTAAGATAAAATACATGTGATTACCTACAAAAATAATTAGATATTAAAATATTTATTTCTGAGAAGAGAAAATGGCCATAATACTCCATAAACTAATATAATCCCTCAAGCGAAGGATGGATATGAGTAATCTAAAATTATTTAGTATAGCAAGAATTCAAATACAAAATTTTCTGAACATAATCTACCTTTAGTTCGTCTTCACTTAAGCCAAAGTATTCCATAATTGGTTTCATCAATTTAATCAAGTTAGAGAATTACAATATGGAAACATTTCCAGATGCTAAAAAGCAAGTGAAAAAGGTTACCAAATAGCCTCTAGGAATAGAACCAATATAGAAATGCAAGAGAGCATTTCACACCAAATGTAACCAAAAAGTACAAAATCTGGCAAGAATTGTGAGCACTTACAACCATTGGAGTATAAATATTCCACAAAGCATGTCAAACATCAATATAAGATATACATGTTATGCTATTTTACTTTGAATAAATAACCAATTTATGACCCAACCTGGAAATACCATTTTCTTGAAATCCATCAATTTTCTTGAGGTTTCCAGAGTCTCCATATTGATATGTGAATTAATCAAATAGGGTTATAGGATGTAATTGTTTTGCCAAAATCTAGCAAGGACAACTAGGAAAGATGTATTATGATCTACGTAATGGGAAATAAGATGCCAAAGTGATGGATAAATTAAAATTATGGGATACCCACTAAACTGTAACAATGAAAAAAAATATCATAAAAAATATGAATATAACAACATTCCAGAGTACAAATGCTCAGTAATTTTCTTGGCTTGGTCAATAAAAGCACTCTAGTAAAAAAATAATGCATAAAATTCTAATAAAATATAAAAGAGAAACATTTTTCAACTTTTACGTTAGCACAAGCATGCTCGTTATTTGTACCTTCCGTACTAGCTAAGAAAAGGGAGTGAACCCCATGAAGACGTTTATTACAGTAAGCACTAACCTTCGAATTTATCATGCTAAACAGTATGTTTGGTATACAGGGTGTAGGAAAAAGGGGTACCATGCTACTAAATGTCCTTTTTTGAGGATGGGATTTGCTTATAACCCCCCTTGAGGGCCATTTCCAAGAAGACTAATAGGTGAATTTGTGCAAGTAACTTCACCCGCTCAGTTTCATAATGTTGCACCTTACCATGAAAGGAGATCAACCAACAAGCAAGCTAAGATCTCCTTATAAGTGGTGTGGGGTGGTCAAGCAGGTAACTAGAGTTCCTAATTACATTAATACATTTTTCCAAGAACTTTCAACTCATGATGGCGGCCCTACTTTAAGAGCAACTTATGTTCCTCATTTCTAGATCCGAGCACTTGGAACATGCTTATAGAATTCATTTATGGGACACTATGATATGGCGTTTCTTTCTTACATGTTGGATTCTCTCTTGCCATCTAGCTAGGGCAAAGGTCATCCACTCAGAGAAATATCGATACAGCAAGCACTACAACCATCACATTCATTCACTGGGTCCCTAGTAAAGCATAGCCACAAATAACTAATCATCCATAAAATATACCTTAATCAAGGCATAAACCTAATATAGAAACCATGGAAATCACCCTAGTTCCTTTTGGCCATCTAGGTCATTAAATCATGAATTTTAGCACTAAGCACGAATGAAAGTACCTAAGCACTTACAATATGATACTTACTCAATTTTATATTTCCTTCATTCCCATGCCCTATAATTTGGGTGTCTTCGCTTTTTAATATCCTCATGTGAACACATAAAGATCAAAACAAATGGTGGGCATATTTCCATGAATATTTTGTTTTTAGAACCTATTGAAAAGCACTCTATCTATGTATGTCCACACACCATAGGGGCTTGAAATAGTCTCTTCCACCATAGATGAAACAGTTTACCATCACAAGAAAGGAAAAGGACACATAAATGTAGGATCAACCTCTACCTAGAACCCATTTCATTTCTAGGACCAACCACATCCAGAATAGCCAATGACACTTTCTTTACAAAAATAAATCACTATAGAAAATATTTCCTTCACAAAATGACAGTTAGTGTAATGCCCTATTTCCATCCATTCAATTAGGATGATCTAGTATACTTACTAAAGTGACCAACTCTAAGTAGGAAGACTTTATTTCAAGAAGTGTGAGTTCGCAAGGCCTAGTTCTGGGCATGTAGTTGGAAATGGTGAGCTCAAAATGACTCTCTTGAAGGCTGACGCTATCATGAAGTATCCAAAGCCAAGCACCCAATATTTAGATTAATTGTCCAATAACCATCTGCCTCAACATTCCAATCAAATTTTATTTTTAGACTACAACAAAGTGAACCTTGTGACTCACAGTAAAAAAAAATATGGGCTAATAGCTGAGCTAATGTAGAATCATCTTCTAGGTTTAGTTTCAAATCCTAGGTTTATGGCCTTGCATTGATTAGTAAGATCCAATGTTGGACCACTGAACAATTACACTATTGAACGCTACTATGACCTAAACTAAAGGATGATAGTAGTCCTAATTTGGTCATGGGTTTCACCATAGGCTAATCGGATGCCATCCAGCTATTCTGAGTACCTCTGTTATGACCTAGAACATTAAACGTTTCTCATTTAGAACAACTATCCAAGATTTGACACCTTTATCTTGTATATTTGCCTCATAAGAGACACGGAGGAACTGATCTTTACACACCTAGAAATTAGCTCCTACTAGATGTGATTTACTTGAATTAGGGAGACAACCTAGAACAATGTGGAGACCTTTTCCACTGGGTCAAATTTCTGTACAGATATTCTTGTTAAGCTAGAGGGAATTACTTTCACTATGATATTATGGCTTAGCAATGAGGTGTCTCAGAGATTGGAAGAGTGACCCATATGGTTATTTTACCTATGATGTAAAAAAAATAAGTATAACTCAGGATTTTTTTTTTTTTGTAAAAAGAATGACGATATATATATATACACTTTCACTTAAAAGGTCGACCTTTCATTTAAATTTAATCAAAAGAAAATACCCAAAATGATGACACTGATTCTTTTCAAAAACCAAGGGCCACCTAAGATGACAAGCATAATCTTTTAACAGGATTAAAATTTATAGTTTCTAACTTTACAATTAATAGTCAATAATTCCAAGGCCGTGTGCCATCGACATGTACAGTAGTTCATAAATTGAAATTTGAGACAATGGTCGAGGCCATAGTTACAAAACTCTAAAGCCCTTTTGGGAAAACAACTAAACTCCTAGTTCATGGAGAGAAAAGATGGCATGCCAGTGATGACATTAAAAATGTTTCACAATGTGGGGAGCATTTGGGGCTTGTAAGAAAGCCAAAAACCAAAAACACAATCAAACCACCTTTGAGAGAGGGAAACTGGAAAATATTAGATGAGAATCGAGTGCAAAGTTGTGAAGGGGAGTTGGTGAACGTTGTACCTACAACCACATCAAAACCCAATTTTAGTTTCATGTTCTATGACAAGGATAAGCGTTGGAGAAAAGGTAGGGTATGAATAGATTATAAATTTTACCTGAGAAATTTCTTTCTCTCACTGCCATCTTATCCCCTGTCATTCAGTGCATGCTTATTACCAAATTTGATTCGAGATCTTTCAAAAAAATAGTAAATTCCAAAATGACGGATCTTACCTTGCTATCGTCAAGTTCTGCAAGTGTAGAGGTCTTGTACAGATTGTTACAGCCTCAGATTTTTGTTGTCGAAACATGGGGGATAACCACCCAGTCTGGACCTTAAGACAACTGCTTTTCTATTTAAAGTGGTGGCTCCAACTAGGGATAATGGGACCGGTTTCTCATTATGGGTTTTAAGATGAGAATGGGTGGTTCACGAGTGATTGCAATAGAATTATAATGGTAATTTAGATGACCTATTCTATTATTAAAATCTCTAACTAACTTATTCTAATATAAACCCGAGTATTTATGTGTGATATGCAATCTACAAAGATATATGCTTGAAATGTGATAATAAATATGAATCACGCATAAAACAGAGATGATAATGTATAAAGATAATTTCTTTGACTAAATAATTAGTCAAAGGAATTGTATAAAATATATTGCATATATGTTGATTTATATACGAAAGTAGACAATTCTAACTACACATCATACAATAGCGCAATTAACACTTAACAAAAAGAGTGTATGCTATACATAATTCATGAAAATAAAGTATTGTCACTAATTAAACAGAAACAGAATCAATCAGACAAGATAAAAGTACCATATGTGTGAAATTCTTCTCATCTGACTAATGACATGGATCAACTCCTTTCTTCAGATCAAATTATCCCCCAAGTATACAATAGTGCATCAACAAAGGAAAGTATTTTGATATTTAAAAGAAACAGTCATGTTCCATGATTGTACCAAATCATTCACAAACTTATAATAGTGCATTCTTTGCAAATGTTTTTGATAAAATTATGGATCCTTCTCTAAATGCATGAGAAGGGTATAAATACTATTCTAACTAATGTGCAAAATCAGATTATACAAAAATTTGAGGAGGTTTCAAACAACATTCCTCCTAACTAGTTAACTAACTCTAAAAATAAATAGTGGCTTGATGGGTAGAGGCTAAGATGATGATTTTTTTTATCTAGCTTTTCCTTCAAATCACATATGTCGACCATCAGTTTAACTTGAGGAGGTGCCCAAAAATGTGTTATGCCCTATCCTGCAAAAATCGCATTAGTGAGAGGTCGCAGCATCCACTGAGTCAAATGAAGTGAGAAGTTAAGGGTCATGATTTGGTTGTGTGGCTTGATGAGGTATTTCCAATACCAATCACAGTCAGTCTTTTCCAATTTTGAAATTGCTTCCCTTTCAACTTCTACATTTTCCTGCCGACTTTTATGAAAATCACCTAAATCGGGCATTTCTTTTGGATTGCCTTTCCTTACGAGATTGGTAGAAAGCAGAGTATGGTTTACTTCCTTGATTATGTTCTTTGCCACCCCAACTATTCTTGCCACTACTAGCTCATCTTACTTAATCCTTACATCCCAATCCATGAAAAGGATGTCCTTGTGTGTCTCCTCAATCTTAGGCAGATTGGCTTTCCTCTCACCTTTTGTTTCTTTCCATTCGATGAACTCTGCGATTATAGTGTTTAGATTAGTAAACTCAATTCTCTAGTCAATCGCTTTATCTGTTCACTGGTCACTAGTGATCAGATAAGGAGCGATGTGTGACATATTTTGGTAGAATTGTTCTTGTTGTTTCATCAAGAGGGAATTCAATTCCATCACCTCTTTAATGAACTCCTCGATAGTAGGAGTATCCTTATATCTTTCCATGACTTGCTTCAATTCTTGGAGTTACATATTTTTGGCTGATATATCGGCTTCACGGCTTGCCTTCATGACCTCCATGCTCGATTGCAATTGGGCAAGCTGGTTAGTGGCTTGCCTATTCACACTTGCCCTCTCTCTTTCAAGTTGCTTCTCGAGCTATGCAATCTTCTCCTCCATTTCTCTCAATAAAATAAAGACTTCGTTGGCTTTCTCCATGGTGGTCATTTCATATGCTCCCATAAACTATGACAGTCTAGTCAAGTTCTCACCTGGGTTGGATGGAATGTCACTCCAAACTATTTCCATTGGCTTGTTTCCAGTTTGGAACTCAGGTGTTTCTACCATTCTTCTTTTTCTCTATCTTCTTACTACAGACTTGTGCAGTGGGGTGTAGAACACATCTAGAGGAGGGATTTCAGTCACTTTTAAGACAATCTCTGTTGTGGACAAAGCAGGGATAATCTCAGTCTGTTGAGGCGTTGTTGCTTGCTCATCTATTGGCTTGGACTTTGTATTTTCCTGATTATGCAGAGGAGTTTGACTCTCCACTGTTTCTCGGGTATCTATGGTGTTGGGAGTGTCTTGTAGTTTCTTATTAAACTAATCCCACTCTTATTCCAAATTGTCGCTTTTGACCTCTGAATTGATCTCTTTAGGTGGGGTGCTCATAACCTATTTCTCAGCTAACTTGCTGTTAAATTTTTCTTTGTTATCGGTGTCTTGGGCCTTCCCTGTATCCATTGTTTTCTTAGTATTTACCTGAGATTCAATTCTAGAACTAGGTCGGACCTCGCTATTGATAGTCACACTGGGTGTGGGCTTGTCCTCGATTTTCAACAAGTGCATTGGGATTATTTTGAGTCTTATGTTTCTCAATTCCTGCAAGTTTCTAAAATATCCAAGACTTAGATTTGACCTTGCCCATTCGAACAATTGTTCAAAGGATCCTTCCAACTATAATAGGTCTTCAAAATCGTTAGCCTTGTGGATATATGGATTGATCTTTAATGCAGTAGCGATGTTATATCCTATCTTGTCTGAAACAAATTGCCCTTTTGGGAAAGTATGAATCATGAGGCCTTCCATGCTTACTAATTCCTTTATCGCATGATTAAAATTTTCCAAAGAAAATGAACCACACTTGATAGGAAAAGATGGCCATAAGAATTTCTTTCTTTCTTTGAGAACTTTGGTTAGGCATTTTCCCATGGTCTGGTGGGCGATTTCCCATGACAACAATTTATCAGAAATATACAAGGGAGGACATGTGGGTCATCTATGCTACCAAAAACCCTAATATAGGTGAACCATTCTTCAACAAAATATTTGTTGATAACTAGAAGGTTTGTAGTGGCTTCTTGGGAAAACCTGGGGGCTTTCCTATTGAAAATTAATTGATGCAACAGAAAAATAACAACATGTCATATTTTATAGAAATGGGGTATGTAATGGGATTCCCAAATTTGCTTATAACTGAGATGGCATCCATAATGTAGGCACTAAAATAGAATGGAGGAAGGTTCTCTGGAGAGGATGATATTTTATGTCAATATTCGGTGATGATGGTGGCTAGGTTATCAGATAGGATGGTTGCCCAATTCATAATCTGGGAATTAACACAGGCATCAATAATCTGGATTTAAATAGGAACGCAAAAAATTACAGAGATAACCATAAATACAGAGATACAACAAAAATAATGCTTCATTTCATTAATGTAAAATACTGAAATATTCTTACAAATAGAAATGCAAATAAACTAGCTCGAGTGATGGTAGCTTATCTCTGAGGAGAGATATGGTGGCTATATGCCTCTCAACTATCTTACAATGAGGCTCGAAGGCCTATTTATTGTTGAGAAATAATGGAAAACCCTAAACATCCAAAACCCTAACCCTAGGAGATGAAGCGCGAAACTATGGGCCCCGTTTTGGGTAAATTGGTACATCAACTTCCCAAGGTTGTAACTTTGGCATACGATCACTTTTTGACACGCAAAATACCTTATTAGAAAGATCTATTAGAGGACTACAACTTAAGGAAAAACAACATTGGTGTGTGGACCCATGTTGCTCCCAGCTTTCCCAAAAAATGTCGTTTAGGGCCCCAAAATGGCTCCATAATTTCAAGACCCGAAAAACTACCAAAAATAGTAAACTATGCTATAATTAAGGAAACTTAAAAACTGAAAGAAACAATGGTGGGGGTCCAAGTGGAATTGGTGAGTGGCCACCAATATCCACCTGGATCATTCCTCCCCCTTAGGAGGCAATGGTCCCCATTACATTGAGTTCCCCATGAGATGAGGAAACTTCTACTGAACTTGGTCCCTGGTGAGCCACTTGCCCTCGTGAAGGAGTTGGCCTACTTTGACAACTTGATACATTTGGATCCTTTACTCGTGAGTGTGCTTGATCTGCATGTCCATGATCTGATTAGTTGCAGCTTGTTCCATGCAATCTGGATTTAAGTCTATTGGTGTGTACTATTCTGCAATGTCGGATGTGTCTAAAAATGGTGGAAAGTATGGCCGAAGGCGATCCACATTGAACACTGGGTGCAGGCCAAGGAATGGGGGGATGCTGAGCTCAAATACATCATCTCCCACAGCCTTGGTAATGGTCTAAGGACCATATTAGAGTCGTATGAGTTTCTGATAGGCTCCAGTAAGGCGCTCCTTTTGCAAATGCAACCAGACTTTATTGCCCACCTGAAACTTGTGTGGCACCCAATGTTGATCATGTTGCTGCTTGTACTTGGCATTTTATTTTTCCAGAATGTCATGGACCTAATGGCGGATATGTTGGATGTGCTCAATGAAGTTTTTTGCCTTATCTATTTCAGACTGGACATGAGCCGAATCTGCCTGATTAGCTGCAAATGGCATGGCCACATCAATGGGACATAATGGTTGGAATCCCAAGCCCACCAGAAAAGCGATGTGGCCAATCGAGCTGTGGAGAGCACAATTATAACTATGCTGAACATAGGGGAGGCTCTCATCCCATGTGCATGGATGCTTTGAGTTATACATGTGCAAAATGTGTACGATCATCCTGTTGACAACCTATCTCTGGCCATCAGTTTGAGGATGGAAGGTTGTGGACTTAGTGAGTTTGGTGTGCCTGGACCAAAATGTACTGAGGAACTTGGTTTCCCGATCTGAGATGATAGACTGTGGGATCCCAAAGTGTACCCACACTCATTCAAAGAAGAGTTTAGCAGTGGCTTCTGTTGTGATATTCTTCTTACAGGCCGCCATAATGGCCATCTTTGAGAACCTGCGGACAACCACAAAAACATAGTTGTTTCCATGCTTAGTAGAAGGAAGGCCCGACATGTAATCCATGGAGATGGATTCTGAAGGTTGACTAGAGGTAGGCAGCAGAGTATATAGCCCTTGCTTCTTGATGGTCGATTTGACAATGGCGCAAGCAGTGCAGGATCTGATGTACTTTCTGACATCCTGTTGAAGATTCAACCAATAGAAATACTTCTGTAGTATTTCCACCATTGTCTCAATCCCGAAATGCCCAGCAGCCTGACTGTAGTGTGCTTCCCAAATCATCTTGGCACGCCTGCTTGAAGGAACACAAAGGTGACCCAAGTGACATAAAAGGGCATCCTAGAGGTGAAAATCTGTAACATGCTAACCCTTCAAGAGTGTCTGGTATGTGTGGGTGAATTATGGGTCACTTTTGTAGAGAAGTGGCCAATCAGAAGTCTCATGCCCACAAGAGTTGAGCACAGTGGTTAATGCCATGATCGGTGGTTGACGAAGGCAATCTGCAACATTTTTTCTTTTTTCCCTTCTTATACCTAATATTCAAATGGAATTGTTGCAGGTATGTGGACCACTTTGGATGGCGATCATTCTGCAACTTCCCTTGCATCTGTATGAATTACAGGGGCCGATGGTATGTGTGGATGACCATTTCCTTCCGCAAAATGTAATTCTTCCATTTCGGCAAGCCTAGACAATTGAATACATCTCTTTGTCATAATTGGGGTACTTTTGGACTGTGTCTAAAAGTGTCTCACTGTGATATGCCATTGGATGCCCGTGTTGAGTAAGGACTGCCCCAATAGCATAGTCAGAGGCATCTGTCTTAATCTCAAATGGTTGTTGCAAGTCTAGTAATGCAAGCACTTGTGTTGAGTAGAGGCGATGTTTCAACTCTATGAATGCCTTGGTAACTTAACTCAAGGGCCAAGTGATATGAGAAAATCCCAACACAAACGTGCAGTAGAAGTTGGCAAGACCCAAAAAGTTGTGAAGCTCTATTAGAGTGGTTGGAGATGGCCAATCCTAAATGACTTGGACCTTGGATGGATCCACATGCACCCCTTATTCATTAATAATGTATCTCAGATACTGAACTTTGTTCATGCCAAAAGTTCATTTCTCCAAATTGGCACATAACTTGTGTTGCCGCAGTGTTTAGAGAACCTGTTGGACATGGTGGAGGTGCTCTTCCCAACTCTGGATGTGTAGGTTTCAACCACGTACATAAATTACCTGCATACGAATTCTAAATCACAGGAAAAATAAAAATGCGAGAGCATAACACATAAAACACATATACACAGAGATTTCCCACTGGATCTCAAAACCGAGACTACCAGCTTGATTTATTTTTTATTATTCCTTTCAATGTTACGATACATATTTATACATGCCGAAGCATCCAATACCATGGACCGAAAACCATCGCGTCCAAAACCATGGACCGAAAACCATTGCGTCCAAAAAAACATGTGCTAAAATCATGCACAAAACCATAGGTGGGTCTGCCCAACCTAACATAGGGTCCAAAACCAAAATTTTTTGGGGTGCTGCCCCGGACCCCATAAAGTGGGGTTACGGGTACCCCTCAAACCCCCTGTTAACTATGTGGAAAGAATATAACACAACCCAACATTAATCCTATGATAGGGTGTAAAGGCTTCTTTTGAAGTTAGTTTCTAGGTTGAAATTTTATAAGTGTTACCTTTGATTCCTGTGATTGCATTGAGAGGCTCTATAGAGCCTAGTATGGGGGATATATTATAGTGAAGTGTTATAACAAAGCTTTTAATCAAATAATAATAATAATAATAATATCTTGACGTTGTGATCAACACCCTCCAAAAATTTTCCTACACGTGAATTTTGGAGCCTACTGAAGATCTAACGATCTATTCACTTCATGATAATTGAATGTTATGCTAATTGTTTAAGTCTTCTTCTTAGTCTCTGAGTGTCAAAGTCAATTGCATACACAAGCTCTGTTTGTAACAATTTCATGAGCACATTATTTTACACAAGCTTGAACATGCATGGTCCAGTCCAACGAGACAGTGTTTGTGCGATGTTCAACTTATGACGACGGTGAGTGGATACTTTTAATTGATAGACTCTCACCTTTTGTTGCGATTGTACTTCTATTTCGGTGAGCTTTTCTAATTGTCGCTTCTACTAACCTTCGCTTTTGTAAGTGTTTATTTCATGTTTATTACTATTTCTTTCACTTTTTTTCACTTCAATAAGTGTTTCTTTCATGTTATCTTCGCTCTGGCATGTGTCAGTTTTAAAGTCTTTTGCATTTTTAATGTGTTGTCGTAAAGGTCGTCTTTTGGCATGGGAAGAGTCGCATAATCACACAAGCATAGTTATGGTTCATTTCAAGGGGTAAATTTGGTGCCAGTGAGTCATGTTTATCATATAGATGTGTGTTACACTCATTCCCAAAGTTTTATGCACTATCTCACAAGTGTCGTCACCGTCGTCACAAAGTGTGCCTTCAGTGTTGCACTTGGGGAAAGTTTTCGCATTAAGGGAAGTATTTTTTTCATGTGTTCTGAGTGATCAATGTTGCGTTGTCAATTTTTCTAAGTGTATGATCATGCTCAAGTCTTTTCCTTATTCATTTTGACCTCACTGATCCCACACTTAACTAAATTTGGAAATCTTCCTCAATTAGGAACTTGGCCTCACTCAACCTTCCTAAACTACGCACTGTGTAGTCTCAGCCCTCAAGATCCAACCCCGTCTCCTTGCACTATGAAACGAACAATCCTTTCCTTCTAGAACTGTGGACTACACAATATTAGTGCTCAACTCTGACCCCTTGAGCGTTGGAACTACATAACCCTGCCTCCTAGCCAGTCTCTTGTTGCGCATTGCACAATCTCAGTCATCAAGCTATATCCCTGAGTCCTTGAACTGTGGAATCCACTAACCAATATCCCTCTAGAACTACCAATTACACAGTCTTAGGTCTCAAGGTTTCCTCCTTGACCTCCACAACTACGAATATCAGCCTCCTAGTTAGCCTCCTCCGTGCATTGCGTAGTCTCAAGCAACAAGTCTTAGCCTTGAGCTCTTGAACTATACAATTGTGAAAGCCCTAGGCCTCTAACTCTCTAGAACTATTGAGTGGGCAACCACAAGCCTCAAGCCTCCAACCTAACCCCTTGAACCCCTTAAATATGCGGTTGTATTGCCCTGACCAGCCTGAACTACACACTACACAATCTCAAGGCTCAGTCCTAGCCCCTTACCTCCTAAGTTGTGTAACTATGAAATCCTTGAGTCTGTATCTCATCCTATCACCTAGTTCTAGATCAGTTAATGGTTTTTAAGAACCATGTTATACTAGGGGTTATTGGATTGATTTCGTGTTGTCATGAGCATATTCCAGTTGCAGGTATCATATCATGTTATGACAAAATTATGATGAAGGAGATGGAGAAGGAGACCCTGATAGAAGACAACTTTGTGGCTGTAAAGAGAAAGTTGATCATTGAAGGGAAGATCAATAGACACTAGTTTCTGATAGAAGATCAAATGTCATGACCACATGAAGATCCCATATCAATCAACTCTTTGGAGTATGAATATAAAGAACATGCAAGATCCATCATGAAGATGAAAAGAAAGCAGCAAAAGGGTTCGTTTGGAAATGCCACATCATCATGAAGTTACATGTCATCATTATCAAGAGTCCTCTTAAGAGTCACATGTGTCATAATGTCTTGCCACATCATTTTTGGAAAGTAATTATGTAATGTAAAATGGGTGGAAGACCAAGGGTCCCACATGGAATATGAAGAGTCACTATTGAGCTCTAAAGTCGTGGAAGCTCAAAAGTCATGTAAGAATTTGAAAAGTCATTGTAGAAGCTCAAGATTCATGAGGGAGGTCAAGAGTCACAGGGGAGGTGACGAATCACCTCATTTGTTATAAAACTCTCATAACTCAAGAAAATGTACTTTTGGGAATTGAACTTTCACCTTGGATTGTCTCTAAGCATTGGCATAGGAGGGAATATATTTATTTGGAGAAACAAGTGGCGAATTAATGTTCCATTATTGGGGCTAGTGTGGCAACATTCTACTTGTATATCTTGGCACTTCCACTTAATATATGAAGCTCAATGAGCCAACATGTTTTCATGCATGTATCGTTAATATAGTAAGATTATTCTTTACATGTTTGCGGTATATGCTTTTCTCACATGTACTAAGGAAATTGAACTATTTCAGTGGCTTTGGTACTTATCTTGTTGAAGGTGTGTTGTATTTGGTTTTATGACCGCAGTTGTCTTGTGAAATACTTTGCAGACTAAATTGCAATCCTCTTATTCTCTTGTGTGTCTCTTTTATGATAGTATTATTACTATTCTACTAGAGGCTCACTCTTTTTATCCTCACTGTGAAAGTTCTTTGTATACATTTTAATTGTGTGCCTCGCAGTGTCAACTTAATTGTTTGTTCCCAAGAATATTGTGCAACCTCTTATGTTAATAATTGCATCCAAGGCAAATCCCTGAGGACAATGGAAACCGGTCATGTTTGCATTGGGTCACTTACTCCAAATGGTATGAGGTCTACTTGGGATTTCACATCGAGGAGACACCCTTGGTTGATGAATTTCCAACACCGTCAATAGTTGGCGCTAAGAGGGCCAAACGACAAGTTGTGTCCATTGAGTAAGATTTTTAATCTCTCATCTTAAATGTCTCTTTACGAAATAATAATCTTGAAATGTTTTTCTAACCTATCCTCTGGTAAAATTTTCATCTCTGTGGAACAGTTTCATGACTTGTCGCAATTCATCTTTGATGGTGAGGGTGGTACAATCATAGCCAAACACATATCTAGATTTCTTAGTTTTTGTAAATCTAATGAAATTGATGATGAATTCACCCTCACTCTTGAAGGCTGAGTTAATAAGTGGTGTTAGACTTTGCCAACCGCTTCCATTTATTCATTTGATAAATTTCTCAAGGAGTTTCATCAATCCTTTGATAGGTATGACTATCAATATGTATGTAATAGGATTGATCTGCTCAGAATGAAATCTAGTGAATATGTAGAGGATTTTCTTAATCGGTTTCTTCACCTTTGCTATGAATTTCCTGACGGAGTGATTGAATCAAATTTTATTAGTGAAAATTTTCAAAGTTTGATTCTACTTTCCTTGAAATATCTAGAATTTGACCCCCGGAATGATGTTTCTCCCCCAACTTATGTTGATCATGAGACACCCCAAATTTGCGATGAGGAACCCACTATTCCTTTTGTTCCTTGTCCTCCTCCTTTTCCAATACCAATTTGGGTGCTTCCTGGTGATGATGTCAAAGTTTGGAAAGATGAAAATCAAATTGTTGATCCATCCATTTGAACTCCACCTGATGCCCACGTTTCAGATCCTATTGAGGAGAACTTGGAATGGTTTAACAATTACACTGAGCAACCTTTACAACCTACATCTCATGATTCCTTATTTAATTATCTCTTTGATCAACCTACTTCAACTTTTAATGACGTTCAACTTGTTGTTTTAGGAATAAATCAAGATCAAGGTAGTTGCATTTCATAGTAGAGGAGCAAAGTGTTGAATATATGCATCATCTTTCTTCCCTCTTGTAGGATGACAATATCACAGTTGATTGTGCATATTGCGATCTTGATAACTTGTAAAATTATTTCAAATCTTTCATTCAAATTGAGACTTTGGACAACCATCACAATGACATTCTTTTACCCATTAACACATGAGGTGATGGATATCCACATACATCAAATGATACCTTTCCTTCTTCTGAGGACTTAGATTTGCGAAGCATCAATTCAAAACATGTTTATAATAACTTGCAATCTTAATTTGTGTGATGTGGGTCTCTTTATTTTAGAATGATTATGAAATCTCTTCAAGACAAGCATCTTTAGCTATCAAATATGAAGAAATAATTTGTGAGGTTGTTGAATATTTGGTATACCCCGTTGAAGAAAAGAAAGATCAATATGAATGTTGCATTGGTATGCATGTCTTCGATCATTATGGTGATGAAGATAATCTCGTGGAACATAACATGCATGTTGATCCGTTCTTTTTAAAAGTTCAATCTAATTTTACAACTGATGTTTCTCTGCCTGAGTCTTTCCATATTTCCTCACCTTTAGCACACTACTCATTGTGTTGAGACACGTGTGATAAGTTTATTACACCAACAGTCTCTCTAAATCCTTTATATCATTATCGAGCTGGTCACGATCTCAATCAGGTACAGGATGGTGTGGCCTTAAGATCGGAGAATGAAAAGTCTGAATCTATTATTCATGATCCGTATAATTGTAAATATTTCATACGTTAGGAGGAAAATGTTACAATTATAAATGATCAAGGGAGTTTTCTAACTGATGCACTTCAATGCTCATCTCATTAAGAATTTGGTATGTTTAATATTGATTATGATCAAACCAATGGCATTAAAAGTATTTTCATTGATACATCTAATGACATTGGTGTATATATACCTATTGATTTTTCTAAGCCACCCAGATTCAATGATCCACAGTCAGAAAGTTAAGAGACTTGTTAGGAAGTTGAGGCACTTCAACCCCTGTTGATGGTTATGTCAGGTTCTCACAATCCCTTTGAGATCCTTGAACTAATTTGGGTCCATATTTTCACGCATATTTCTTTCCTTAACATATATCCACTAGTTGTGAGTTCATTCTTAAAGAACTTTCGATATTTTCAAGTTTATATTCACCATATTCAAGATAGCATTTATGATCATATGAAATATTCTTGTTTGGTTAATATTTATGCATCATGTGAATCCCTTGTATCGCACTTAGGATTAGGGCACACATCTTACGGATATACGCAACTTGAAATCTTGTCATTTTGAAAGAAAAATCATTTTCAATTGGAAGATTCCTTCCTGTTAAACACTTCCAAGATCGGTCACTTTCCTATCACTTTTGTGCATTTCATGGATCTAAGCATATTTTTCACACAATATCTCTTCTTTAGTGATGGTAAATATTGAGTCATTCGGTGAATCAAGACCCTTGTGTTGTTATGAATACCTAGTTTGATTTGGCCCTTGCTTCCAATATTTCACCAACTTGGTATCTTAATTGGTTTCCTAAATTTGTGATGTCAGTGATTGTGTAGAATACTTAACCTTTCAAATTGCTAGCATGATGTCTAATCATATACAAAGGGAACAAATGGAGAATCAAGGATCTTATAGTCACCAATCTGATCATGATGTTGGTTCTAACAATTGTCTCTCAATCAATCATTTTCCCATCAGCACATCTGATGATAGTTGTCTTACCTTGATTTATTTTGTTGAATCCAATGACATTCATAGTTCATCATTTCATTGTTCAAGTTCTTTCCGGATAGTTGAGACACTTCAGCGTGAGTTGATGGTTATGTCAGGTTCTCGTCATCTTAATAATACTTTTGAATGAGATCAGATTGAATTCCGCTTAAAATATTCTCTTTTCGATTTAAATATGTTAATTGAAAATTCATTTTCTCATGAACATTAGGGTTTTCAAACTGATTGTTCTGAATATCAAGATCCAATCATTGAATGGTTAGATCAATCTTACGTCGCAAGATCCATCACAAATAATAAGTTTTGATATTTTCTGATGTTTGCAGAAAATGAAAATATGAACGAATGTACTTTCACAAGCAACCTTCAAGGTTTGTATGATCGTCATTTCAAGCAGAAAGGTAAAGCTCGAAATTGGTTAAAGATTTAAGTATGGCACATCTTTCTGTTGATAAGAAATACCTTTGGTTCATTGTGAAATTTTGTTAAGTTGTAGTTGTTTCTTTTGCACAATGCTTTATACTACTTTTAATTGCTTATATCTTTGTGATTATAGGTTAGGAGCGATTATGATGGTTACATTGGAAATTCCATTACACTTAGCCTTGACCCTCTAGTCCATTAGGATACAAGTAGGTTTAGGTGCATTTTAGATTTTAGTTGCATTGCATGATGCTGCACTAATCCTTGCACTTGGTTTGTTTGCTTTGTTTGTTTTCCATGCTCTGTTTCAAGTTAAGTCTTACTTCCGCTATGTTTTTGCTTTTGTCTTCTTGTGATGTATTGTCTTTTTTCCCTTTCTTTTGTTTAATAGAATTTCACATGAAACCACTCTTGCTTGGCTCAAAAGACAATGTGGAAAAACTTGAAAAGGGAAATTGTGACGACGAAAAATGCTTGGCTTATCTATTTCATCTTCTCCATCTTGGTTTACATATCTTTAATGTCAATAATATCTGAATGGAAAATGTGATCCGTTCAAACAGAAATCCTTTAGTCGAACCACAAATCCCATATCTATTATAGGATCTTTGTTCCTTGACTCAGGATTGTAATTAAATGATGTTCTCCTTACCAGTCCAATTGAGTAGAAAAGAAAAAAGGGGAAAACCAATAGTGATAAAACCAATATCATAGGTATAAATATCGTTCTCTTAAGGGACTATATTTTCCACTCTCAATAAGTTGAGATCCCTCTTCTGCCCCATGAAATAAGTGTCGATGCATAATCCTATAAAAAAAAAGGGTGAAATAAGAGAAAGGATTTTTGCATAGAGAGGTGAAGCAAGCAACTCCGTCAAGGCACTATCCAGGCTTGTTAGCAGTGGATCAATGTTTGTGTCCCTGAAGTGACTATGTCGAGGTATTGTCCAAGCCTCCTAGTATTAGAGCAACACTACAGATGAAAACTAAGACTTTAATTAAACTTACAATTTTATATTAACCTTCTCCTTAATTGAAACAATTACGATTTGGAAAGCTTTGTGAATGTGTTTAGCCAAGAAAAGGAATAGAGGAAACTATATACATAACCAGTTCAAATGGGGAAGCCAAGGTAATCCATGCGAGGAATCAATACTTCCTAAAAGACTAAGACCTTTTAGTTCAAGATAAAACCTGAACAAAGAAGTTGGAGTTCTACCAGTGTGTCGCAAAGTGTTGACGTTGCAATCAACACCCTCTAAAAATTTTCCTACACATGAATTTTAGAGCTTATTGAAGATCTAACGATCTATTCGCTTCATGATCAATGAATGATATGCTAATTGTTTAAGTCTTATTCTAGGTCTCTGAGTGTCAAAGTCACTTTCATACACATGTTCATTCCATAACAATTTCATGAGCACATTCTTTAACACAACCTTGAACAAGCATGGCACAGTCCATCAAGACAGTGTCTCTGCAATGTTCAACTTATGATGATAGTCAGTGTGCATTTTTAATTGATATTCTCTCCCTTTTGGTTGTGATTGTAATTCTATTTTGGTGAGTTTTTTTATTGTCATGTTTGTGCACCTTCGTTTGTGCAAGTGTCACTTTCATGTTTATGATTGTTGCTTTTGCTTGTTTTCACTTCAATAAGTGTCGCTTTCATGTTATCTTTGTTTTGGCATGTATCGCTTTCAATGTCGTCGCATTTTGCAAGTGTCGTCACAAATATCATATTTTGGCATGGGAAGCATTTCATAATCGTAGAAGCATAGTTGTGGTTCATATCAAGGGGTAAATTTTGTTCCAATGGGTCCTTTTTATCATATATACATGTGTTACACTCATTCCCAAAGTTTTATGCATTTTCGCACAAGTGTCATCACCGTCGTCGCAAAGTGTACCTTTAATGTCACACTTGGGGAAAGTTGTTGCAATGTCATCACATTGAGGGAAGTATGTTGTTCATGTGTTCTGAGTGATCAATGTTGCATCATCAATTGTTCTAAGTGTGTGATCATGCTCAAGTCTTTTCCTTATTCACTTTGGCCTCATTGATCCCACACTTAGCCAAATCTAAAAATCTTCCTGACCTAGGAACCTAGCCTCACTCAGCCTTCCTGAACTATGCACTCTACAATATCAACCCTCAAGCTTCGACCCTACCTCTTGGCACTATGCAATTTGCAGTCCCTGCCTTCCAAAACTGCACACTGCAGAATCTTAGTGCTCAACCCTAACCCCTTGAGCGTCAGAACTACACAACCCTTCCTCCTATCCAATCTCATGTTGTGCATCGCATAGTCTCAATCATCAAGTTATATCCTTGAGTCCTTGAACTACACAATTACACAATCCACTAGCCAGTCTCCCTCCAAAACTATTGCGGCTAGTGTGGTAGCATTGTACTTGTATATCTTAGCACTTACACTTAATATATGAAGCTCGATGAGCCAACACACTTTCATGCATGTATTGTAAATATAGTAAGACTATTCTTTAAATGTTTGTGGTATATGTTTTTCTCACATGTACTGAGGAAATTGAACTATTTTGATGGCTTTGGTACTTATCTTGTTGAAGGTGTGTTGTATTTGGTTTTATGATCGTGGTTGCCTTGTGAACTACTTTGTGGACTAACTTGTGATCCTCTTATGATCTTATGTGTCTCTTTTAGGATAGTACTATTACTTTTCTTCTAGAGGTTCAATCTCTTTCTCCCCACCATGAAAGTACTTTGTATACATTGCAATTGTGTGCCTCACAATGTCAACTTACTTGTCTGTTCCAAAGAATGTTATGTAGTCTCTTATGTTAATAATTGCAACCAAGGAAAAATCCCTAAGGATAATGGCAACCAACCGTGTTTCTGGTTGGGGCTCCTAATCCAAATAGTGTGAGGTCTAATTGGGACTTCATATCGAGGAGACCCCCTTGGTTGAAGGATTTCCAGCACTGTCAACATAATAATAATAATTCATAACATTGACTCAATTAAAAAAGTAATAAAAAGTAAAAAGTAATAAATAAAAAAAGGTAATACTTGTGTAGAAACATAGTCCTCGCCTCTTTATGTGGGGTCTGCATCTGTATTTATTAAGAATGCTCCATTTCCATAATCATTTTTGCAAGTTGTAATTTTGAATTGTTCACAATCAATGCTTATTTTGCATCTCTGCAATTTGCATAATGAAAGCTAAATCTTAAGATATGCACACTTTTCAATCGTTATAGCAGTTTCCCTTAAACACTAAAGATATAGAGAATTAAGTAGTTGGATTAAATGGATACTAGGAAAACACTCAAGAATATTATATATAAAGAAAGTGCATAGTGAGAAATATAAGTTGAACAAAAATAATATATCAATTTCATTTTGATTTCTCTGTACTTTGCACAATGGAAGCTTCCTCTACACCTCTGCACTCTAACAATGAAATCTTTCTCTGCACCTACGCACTCCGCACAATGAAATTAATGCCCAAGATGTTTATGTTTACAAAATAATGTTGGCATTATGGCACAGGTTTTGTGCTATGGCACAATGTTTTCCTTGATAGCAACTCTCTTTGGTAACAGATCTCAGTTCAGGCACTCAGAAAGAAGAAAAAGACATATACGCAGGTTCATCTAGACGAAGGTGCGTATACACGCGGGTTATTCAGTACAAAAGTGCGTACATGTTGGGGATCACACTTTTGGTCCATGGTAGTTAGTTCTTGCGATTTGAACCTATGTTTTGGACCATGGCGTCTCGTCAGATGTGTTGATCCCTAGTTTTGGGTTCATGGTATTGAAATGTTATGGTTTTGGACCATGGTATTGAGGAAGGCCCAAGACTATAAAAGAGGAAGGAGATCTTGTGGCAAATGATCATCAGGATTATCATTGAAGATCTGAAAAAGGGCTAGAATTGGTATATTGGTAATTGGGTTATGTTGCAGATCTTGATCTGAATGAAGGAGGAACCTTGGCGCAAAAGGAAGGATAAGTTCTATTCATGGGTCATGATCTTTAAGCTTGAATGATAGTATCTTTGTATGATTTTGATCTGCTAGATGTGGCGCTTGCTTGATCTGTAAGTCTGATAATCTGGGTTAATTAGTGATTGAATATCTGGAAGAGTGTGTTATCCTTTATAGATCTGTACACAGGTTCAGTGAAGCGAAGTTGCGTATACACACAGTTTTGGTGAAGTAAAGACGCGTACACATAGGTTGTCCCATACGCAGATGCGTATGCATGCAAGTTGCAGGTTGTTGAAATAGCGTATATGCTTTAAGTTGTGATCTAGCTGCTTCTGTTTATTGCTGCTGTGTTCTGGGTTCTGTTTCTGTTGTGTGGTTTCTGGAACTATGTTTTGGGTACAGCTGTCAGAGAAGTATCTACTTGATCTAATTGGTGAAAAGGAGATTGGTTGATGGAGAAATGCTTGATGATTGATTGATGTTCATGGATCCAGTCTTAAAATTCATGAAACGTGGTCCCTGGAAGAAAGAGAAGGTTGTTGCCTTCCGTAGGCCAGCACCTACGTACTAGTATCTTGGCTAGTACAAGAGCTAAAGGGGGTTGTAGCTCCCTTCCAGGAGAAGCTGGAAAACGAGAGAGAGTTGTTTCTCTCTGCAGGTTGCAGCCTGCGTACTGGTAAAGGACTGCACCAGTACATTGTAAACAAAAGTTTCTAATTAAAGAAAGATAGAGACGAATTGCAGCAGGTGGTTTTCACCCACATTGGGTTTCCACCTTATATCTTGTGTTCTTGTGTGTGATTGTCTTTCTGCTCTGCTTTACTATCTCTGGTTACTGGTTATTTGATTCTGCATCACAGATTAGCAATCATCATTAGAAAGTTAAAGTAAATTAAAAGTTTGCTTTGTATACGCAGTTTTCCTTCTGAATAATTTCATATATACGCGGTTTAATTAACTAAAGTAGCGTATACAATTTGGTTTTAGAAAAGGAATAATTGATCTGATAATACTGATTCACCTATCCTCTTAGTATTATTTCCAACAATTGGCATCAGAGCAGGTCCTTCTGAAAAAGCTTGATCACTTGAAGGAAGATCTTTCATCATGAGCAACTACGAGAGGGAAGCATCAATCAGGCCACCAGTTTTTGATGGGACAAACTTCGTATACTAGAAGGTAAGAGTTACTACCTATCTTCAATCTTTGGGTACTGAAGTCTAGGATATCATAGATACAGGGTATACTTTTCCAGCATCAACTCCCACAGATCCGACTGAGAAGAAGAAATATGAAACAAATGCAAAGGCGGTCAATACTCTATTGGGATGTCTATCACAATCTGAATTTGTCAAAGTCATGCAGTATAAATCTGCTAAGGAATTATGGGACAAGATTGTTCTGAGCTATGAAGGAGATGATCAGGTAAAACGAGAAAAACTTCGAACCCTCAGAATTCAGTATGAAAATCTCAAAATGTACAATGATGAAAGTGTGGCTAACTATTTTCTTCGTGTAGATGAGATTGTTAATTGTATGAAAAAATTGGGTGAAGAAGTAAAGGAAGCTGTTGTAGTTGAAAAAGTTCTAAGATCTTTATCCCCTAGGTTTGAATCTAAAGTTTCTGTAATAGAAGAAAAGGAGAATCTTCAAAACCTTAAAATGTCACAGCTGCATGGAATTCTAACTGCTTATGAGATGAGGAAAGGAGGACCATCAGATAGGAGAGAAGATGCCCTCAAAGCACCTGGCAAAGGAGACTACTATGAGTCTGGACACATATCAAAAGAAGAAGAAGAATCAAATTTTGTCAAAAATCTTCAACGGGGCACTGGACGATTCCGAGGTAAGTTACCATTCAAATGCTTTGCTTGTGGAAGAGTAGGCCACTATGCTGCCAAATGTCCTCACAATGATAAGATTGACAAGGGGAAGGAACCTGTTAGAAGGTACAAGAAACAGAATGCAAATAAGAAAAAACTATTACACTCATGAAGATAATGATGGATTATCAAATAGCGATGAAGATGAACGAGGTAATCACTATAAAATTTTAATGGCTTTTGAAGATGAGGATTACATGGATGCTATAGATATGGATGGCTTTTATGAAGAAATTTCTAGACTCAAAAGATGTTTAGAAGAAAGGAATATGATCATTGATACTCTACAAACTCAACTTGATGAAAAAGAAAAATCTCTTGAGAAGTTAGAATGTGAAATTGTTGGCCTTAGAAAAGAAATTGAGAAAACAAAGGCCCTTAATCTTAAATTTGTTAAAGGATCTGAAACTCTGGATGAGATTATCAGTGTGCAGCATTCCCCTCTAATCAAGACAGGTCTGGGGTATAATGGAGAAGCATCTCAAGCTTCCACCTCTAAAAGTTATCTTGATGAAGCAAGAAGGAGTGAGCAAAGGCCTAATAGAAATCATCAGGTAAATCAGGGACAGTCTTCCTCAAGGATGAACAAAGATTATCAAGAAAATCGAGGGCATGCTAACTTAAGGACAAACAGAAGCTACAACCAGCCACAGGTAAAATCTTCCCAATTTTCTTCAAGAATGGATGTCAGTAGAAACTACAATCAGTTGGATGATAGTTGCAGGAATTTCTTCAATGGCCAATGTTTCTCTTGCCATAACTTTGGTCACAAAGCAGCTCAATGTGTTGCCTATAAGACAATCATGACTAGAGAAGCTCAAAAACAAAGAAGTATGCCTACAATCACGAAGAGGACCTATAACAAATTCTCCGCCCTTGAAAGTGAAATTGAATGTTCTATTTGTAATAATTTTGGTCATGAAGATTCTGAATGCAGGAGCAGGTTTTGGAAGACAACTCAGAAGGAACAAACCTCAAGTGCCAAAACATGGAGAATGAAGGAACCACAACCAGAAAGATGTGGGATAGCTTTATATGCGGAAGGATAGGAAAATCAATGGTACATCGACAGCGGATGTTCGAAGCATATGACAGGTGATAAAGAAAAACTTGAATCATATACTGCTTTAGAAAAGGGAAAGAAAGTTTTTTTTGGAAATGATACTCCGGCAGCCATAAAGGGAAAATGCATTGCTCAGTTGAAAGAGGATGTTAGAGCTGGTAATGTTTTATATGTTGATGGCTTGAAGCATAATTTATTGAGTGTGAGTCATATGTGCGATAATGGACTGAGGTGATATTTCGATCAGATGGGTGTAGTGTTCGTGATCTTGATACGGGAAGAACAGTTATCGAAGGCAAAAGAACTCCAAATAATCTATACATATTTGAAGAAGGAGAACAACAATGTTATTTGAGCAAGAATGATGAACACTGGTTATGGCACCGGAGGTTGGGGCATCTAAGCTTTTCACAAATAAGGAAAGCTTGCAAGTATCAGGCAGTTCGTGGTCTTCTAGACATCAAAATTCTAGACAACACCATATGCAAATCATGTTAGTTTGGGAAGCAAACCAGAACTAACTTCCCTGAGAAGGAAGGATCAGCCAGCAGGCCTCTTGAGCTAGTTCATACAGATGTATGTGGTCCATTCAGGAAAAGGTCACCTCGAGGAGAAGAATACCTTATATTATTCATCGATGACTTCTCCAGGATGGTTGGGTTAGGACTTATGAAGCACAAGGATGAAGAATTCGAAAAATTCCAATCCTTCAAAGCCTTGGTTGAAAATGAATCAGATTACAAAATTAAGTGCCTCATGTCCGACAGAGGTGGGGAGTTTACCTCAAATGAATTTTTCAATTTTTGTGAAGAGCATGTAATAAGAAGGTAATTCTCTACAACTAGGACTCCTCAGCAAAATGGAGTAGCAGAAAGGATGAACAGAACAATCCAACAAATGGTTCGTGCTATGCTTGATGAGTTTGGAACTCCCGCAACCTTTTGGGTGAAGTTGCATATGCTGCGGTTGTTATTCTCAATAAAACAAATGTCTGAGTAAACAGCACTCAAACTGCGCATGAGCTCTGGTATGGTAAGACTCCTTTGGTAAAACACTTCAAAATTTTTGGGAGCAAATGCTATATCAATAATACTGATGAACATCTTGGCAAACTTGAACCTAGAGTAGATGAAGGCATTCTCCTTGGATATTCTCCCTACAGCAAAGCATATGTGTTATAAAAAAAGACTCGGAAGAATTGTTGACAGCATTGATGTAGTGGTTGATGAAAAAGGATACATCCCTAGACAAGTAAATCATGAAGATATCGAAGAGGATGAAGACTACCCTCAAAATCAGACTAAAGGTGAAGAAGAAACCTATGAAGAAGAAACCCATGAAGAGCCAGAAGAATAGATAAGGGTGGAAGAGAAGACTCCATCTAGGTATGTTCAAAAGAATCATCCTGAATCTCAGATTTTGGGGCAGAAGGAAGCAGGTTTACAAACTAGAAGAACAATTGTAGAAGCCTCAAGCTACTTGGCATTGCTCTCCTCCACTGAGCCACAAAATGTAAAAGAAGCATGCAAAGATGAATGCTGGGTCAAGGCAATGGATGAAGAACTTGAGCAGATTGAAAAGAACAACACTTGGGAGTTGGTTCCTAGACCAAAAGATAAGAATGTCATAGGGACAAAATGTATCTTCAAGAACAAGTTGAATGAGAATGGGGAAGTTATTAGAAACAAAGCTAGACTTGTTTGTGAAGGGTATGCTCAACAAGAAGGGATAGACTTTGAAGAAACTTTTGCTCCTATTGCTAGACTTGAGGTCATCCAAATGTTCCTTGTGTTAACACTCAGGTTGTTCCCTTTGACTCCCAATGGAATGGCTGCCGAGGTAACCACTAACCAATCTTGTAGCTACAGGTCCTAGTCTACCTGTAGCCAGAGAGGGCTCTCTCTTATAGTTTTATCTTTGTTTGATGAGTGTTTAGACTAGTTATGATTAGGATGCATTGTTTGTTTGATTTTGGTGGGTTGATGATTTCCTTTAGAACTGAAATATATACTTACAGGACAGTCTGTTCCATTGGGCAATGGAGTCTGAGATATTAGTGCTCTAGGAAATGGATGTGTGGAGACAAAGTGTTGCTGCAGAGCAAGTTAGGCATGTGTTAAAACAATTTATCAGATTTGTTGGTGAAAAGCGGAAAATTAGTAAGTGAAAGGCAATTAAGAATCTTCCACTATGCTAATGAAGAAAACATGAAAGTAATGCTTAAGAG
>APFE030815437.1:227856-250018 GCA_000404065.3 Pinus taeda | reverse complement strand
ACACACAACGTATATATGACATGTCGCTATATAATGGTTTAATTTCAAATCAATATAATCCTAGTTTATTAATTATTACCTCATTAGACCTCTATAAAGATGATAAGTAGTTTTGATTTTAAAATAATAATTCAAATATCCAGGGAAGAAGTCTTATGATTATTTTTTTCCTTTAACATTTTTATCTTATATTTTAGGGTGTATGTATTTTCCCATGAAGTGCCTATGTTTCAAGATATTTTTGTGCTCATGGTATATTGATTTTGGAGGTTTGCATGTCTTGAAAATATTTCTATAGTGATATATTTATCTGGTTCTTTCCATAGTGATATTTATCGGATTCTACAGATTATGAATATGTTTAAAAATGAAATTGTGTCCTATTTTATATGGTTGATGGTAACTAAAGTTTGTCACATACCGTTACAATATTTTTAATTATTGATATTATTAAAATTCAGAAATAGAAACAAGAATGAAAATTAATTGCAAACTCATGGTGCATTGTTTTTCTTTCTATTTTACAATAAACTAAGAACTTTCTAGAATTATATAGGATTAACAACTTTTTGATATATGTAGGACTAATAAGAACTTTCTAGAATTATCTGGGACTAACAAAAACATAAAGATATCTTTCTAAAAATATCTAGACTAACAACTAACTACCAAATTGACTAACTTAGTTAACAGGAGAGATTATATTTTAACACCCCCAGTCAATCTCAACTATTACTTTTATTAGCATTTGAAATGCCTTAGTTTTGTCAAACTCCAAATAATTATTCCCACAAATTTGGTTAAAATATCTCCTAGTTGATCTCTATATCTTCAAATTTGAGGTAATATGTGACCATTGTTGACAATCTCGTGAATAAAGTGACAAGGAATCTCAATGTGCTTGCTTTTCTTGTGAAACACGTGATTCTTTGATAATGCACTTGTTGAGTTGTTATAAAAAAAATGGAAGTTGGCTCCTTTTTTGCAGGTTTAATATCCTTTAAAAGTCTTCTTATCCATACTGCATGGCATGCTACTATAATAGTTGCTACATATTTGTGTTTCGTAGAAGACATCGAGACAATGAGTTGTTTCTTAAAAGTCAATAAGATCAAATTCGTGCCCATATGAAAATCATATTTTGAGGTTCTTTTTCGATCATCAATACTACTAGCAAAGTCATTGTATGAGTTTCTTGTAAGTGTGTTATCTCTAGAACTTGTCTACCAAAATCCATAATGAACTGAACTTGAAATATACAACAAAATACTTTTCTCAACCTTCAAGGGAAATTCCTTAGGAGACTCCATAAATCTAGATATCTAACAAATTCCATACAAAACATCAGGTTTAGTTGTATTAAGGTACATGATATTGGTTATAAGCCTCTTATGTAATGTTAAATCAACTATTGGTCCATCATCTGGTTTGTTCAATTTTGTTCTTGTGGCAAGAGGTGTCTCTGCTAGTTTTCATTTGTCCATATTGAATCTCTTTAAGATATTTGTAGCATAGTTTCATTGAAATATGAAAATCCCTTAAGGATATTACTTGACTTCAATTCCCAAAAACTACTCCATGAGATTAAGGTTTTCCATCTCAAATTTTGTTTTCATAACAACTTTGAAATCATCTATCATTAGATTCCTAGTATATATCAATCTCATCAATATAAATACACTATAACCATTTTAACTTAATCCAATTTGGTATAGATACTGGGCTCATTATTTCTCATGTTGAACCCATCGTTAAGTAAATATGGACCAATCTAACTGTACCAAGCTCTTTGAGCTTGCTTCAAACCATACAAGGATTTCTACAACCTATAAGCTTTGTACTCTTTCCCTTTTACTTAAAACCCTAGTGGTTGATCTATATAAACCTCCTCTTATAGTTAAGCATTTAAGAAAGTTGACTTCATGTCCATCTTGTAAATTGGCCATTTGTTATAGGATACAATGGCTAACACAACTCTAATAGTATCAACTTAGTTACTAAGGGAAAGCTTTAACCATTCTCAATACCTACTTGTTGAGAAAATCCTTTAGTAACCAGCCTTACCTTATATTTCTCCACCTTTCCTTTCTCTTCCATTACGTACACCCAATTAACACCAATGTTGGTTTTATCTATTGGGAGATCAACAAGATTCCATGTCTCACTACTTTCAATAGCTTCAATGTCTTCATGCATGTCTTGTACCCAAAGCTCTTCTTTCACTACCTCTTCAAAGTAAGTACGTTGACAGGGCAATAAGGAAAATGAGTTAGTCAATCCATGTCATCACATTGGTCATATATTTCCCTTAAGCTCATATTTTGTTGATTTCTTACTAATTCAAGTTTTTTATTCACAATTATAAGAAATAATTCTCTGATTTCTCAATGAATTTGTTGAATCCTTGTTGGAAGAACTATCTTCTTGTCTTTGCTTCTGTAACCTCTAAAATCTTGGTGAAGGGAATTGCTATCTTTAACTGTCCACCTATTCATATATTAAGAGAGATGGATTTCTACCATACATTCCTTCATTCTCTTTATCATAGAAAGAATTTTACATCTCTTCCCACCACAAACTTCTTAGTGATTGGATTATATAGTTTGTAGGTTTTTAACTATTCATTGTTCCCAACGAAATTGCATTTTCCGCTTCTTTTATCAAGTTTCCTTAGCTCTTCTATGAAATGTGCATAGAAAAAAAAAATTGAAATGAGAAGCACTTAATTTTGTGCCACTCCATGCTTCTTGAGGCACTTTACCTTTCACACTATTTTCTAGACATCTATTCAATATCTAGATAGAATAAGTAATAACCTAAACCCAAAAATCATTAGATATATTTCTAGCTTTAAGAATACTCCTTGCCATGTACATAATGACCTAATTCTTTTGTTTAGCCACTCCATTCTATAATGGTGCATATTTGTTGGTGAACTACCATTTGATTCCTTGTTGTCTACAAAAATTTGTGAACTCCTTTTACTTATACATTCCTCCTCCATTTGATTTGAGCACTTTGATATATTTTCCACTCTAATTTTCTATTTTAGTATTAAATTCTTTGAGCTTTGTGAGTGTCTCTTGTTTTTATTTTATGAAATGCACCCAAACAGTTTTGCTGACATTAGCAAAGAACATTATAAAATAAAAGTTTCCAACAATGGACTGATTTTGCATAGGTCCACATAGATTTATGTGGATAAGTTCTAGATGCTCCTTGGCTTTGTATGAGGCTTTTGGAAAACTATCTCTTTGATGATTTTCAATAGTGAAACTTTTGTAAGTGTTTGTTTTCTCATCCAATATGGGAGGTGACTTAACCATTGATTACTTTTTGCAAGAGACTAAGACTCCTAAAATGTATGCGACCATACCTAAAATTCCACAACCAAGTCTCATATATGCTTGAGACATTTTTTATGTATGAGTGGGACATATTTACAGTTCTCAAATTCAATGGGAACATTGTATTCTTGGTCATTTGAACATTTTCAATAGGTGTTCTACTAGGTGGCTTATCTAATATTGTGCATGTGGAGTCTTTAAATATGGCACCATAACCATGTTGACTCAATTGTTAAATACTTAAAAAATTATGTCAAATTATGTCTAGGATTTGGTACATAAAAGACATCAAGAATATTTTTCTTTTCATTTTTCTTAGTTAGGGTAGACACGTCACCTTTTCCTATGGCCTTGACATGAGAATCATCCCTTAAAGTAGTTTCAAATTGAGTAGAGTTATCAATGCTACAAAACAAATTATTGTTACCTACTTGTGGTTGATGCAACTATTCTCTAAGCAACCAAAGATACTCGTTGTGATCTTCTTCAATGATTTTCCATGAAATGCACATTGACTTAGACGTTTCTTCTTTAATGTTTCAAACATTTTATCTTTCCTGGTTTAGATATAACTATTTATTGTCGCATTCACTTTCATGGTGTCCATATTTTTTTTATTAGTAACATTATATCTTAGACTTGTTTGTTTATCTTTTCCCTCTCCCCCTTTTATTTTGAGAGTGATTAGGCTTTAGATTTTATTGTTTTGATTATTCTATTGTAGTTTTTTCTTTTTCTTTATGATTATCTCTTCCTATTTTACCTCATATTTGTTTCCTCTACCTCTACCAATGGATTCATGAGTTTTTAAGGCATGTTCTAAAGAATCCTCTTCCATGTTGATTTTTTTATTCATGTTATAAAAGATATCTAATAAATTCTTCTACTATTAGATTGGATATACCTTTCGAAACCTTAATGAAAACCATATCAAACTTCTTAAGTAGGATTTTCAAAATGTTTTCCATAATTTTTTGATCTTTAATCATCTATCTATGATTTATGGGTTGATTTACAATTTTGAACACTCTGGCCCTGAACTGGTCAATGTTTTATGTTTCCTTCATCTTCAATTATTCAAACTCCTTTTGAAGTCAATTCTCACTTTTTCATTACCTTTATATGCTAACTATAACATATTCTAGGATTTCTTTTCACTAAATTCTTCCATTGTGTTAAGAAAAATTGAATCATTTACTAAACTCTCCAATATCTTGCAATAACACCCTTTTATAACACTCATATAATATATATTATTATATATATATATATATATATTTATATATATATATATATATATATATTATATATATATATATTCCCAACAAGCTATCAAACTCACTTTTACCTATCAAAATATTAAAATATTATGCACATGTGAAGGCATTAAATAAAGTATTAATCCAAATTAAGTATAATTCCTCAACCCTAAACTTCATATATAATGACCTTTAATTTAATTGACAACCAAACTTCAATTAAAATAAAATAACCAAAATTTAATTTTGAATTTCTCCCTTTGGGTCAATGGAGCTGAGTGTGGCACAATTGTGGGTGACTTAAGGAAATGATGGCTACCATTAGTATTTTCCTCAGCCAAGTTCTATTCCAACATTGAAATATACTCAAACTCAGTGTGAATGTAGATGAGTTGATGGTAGTTCAAGGTAGTGAATAGGGGCAACTCAAATTTCAGATTGGATCACCTTTTCATTATTCAATGGCACTGCAAATTTGTGGGAAGTCCTATGGCAACCTTTCTTTCGCCCTTTCACAAAAACCTCATGCTCACACCCTTGGATATAATCCATGAAGAGACTTAATCCTACTTTCATATCATGTTAAAACTCACTAACAAAGACAAGAATGAAGACCAATTAGAACCTCGACATTGGGGTTCTTGCTCCTTGCCTTTATTCAATAACATAGATTTGTTGTATAGTGCTATGGATACGTTTCTTTTGCTCTTTCACGTAGAACTCATCCTCACACCCTTGGTTTTCCACCTTTATGATCTTCTCTCCACTCAATGAGGAGACTTGAGCCTACATTAATACTTTGTTAACGTCTAGAAGAATAGACCGGAACGAAAAACAATTGGAATCTCATGGGGTGGTGCTCACTTGGTTCACTATTAAATAGGTTTTACAATAGATGAAGAACTTTCTATAATTTTCTAGGACTAACAATGTTTATAGATAACCATGACTAACAAAAGTTTTCTAGAATTATCTAAGACTAACAACTTCTAGATATATCTTTCCAAAAATATCTTGGACTAATAAACAACCATAGGAGATATTATATTTCAACATTTATGCCATTTTATTTTGACATTGTGATCTCTTCAATCTATCAAGATCTTTTTTTATCTATGTTGTATTGGTTTTTGGGATGGGGAATGCATCCTTGGGATAGCTACAATGCACACACAATTCTTTTTTTGGGGTCAACAAGTATCTATATATATATATATATATATATATATATTATTATAATATATATTTATTTATAATATTATATATATTATAGATATATATAATTCAGAATTTAGAATTCACTATTAACTTCGAGGTTGTAAACATAATTGTGACATCTCCCACTTTATGACGTGGAAATAATTTAAATTTACCTAGATTGGCACAATATTTTTTTATTTCTTTTTTGATCTTTAAACAAATTACAACAAAAAAGTAACTCTTCTTATAATTTCCAATTTAAACTTTTTGTAACTCCTGCTTGGCTTACTTGTGTACCTATGTTCACTATATAAGGTGCTTGAATTCCTACTAGTTCGCTCGTACAATCCTAAAAATTCTTTTTTTAACAAAGAAAACCTCGACACACACACACACACACACATATATATATATATATATAAACTCTAGGGTTTTGGCATTGTAGTTTGACTAAACCATGGTGAAGTTCTCAAGCATTATCATGATCTCTCAATTAGTCCTTTAGCTTATTTGATTCTTTTCTTTCATGTTGATTCAATTACTCTAGGTTTTGGGCATTTTACTTTAGACTAGGCCATAGTGAAGTTCTCTGGAATTATCTTGATCTCTCAATTTGTCCTTTAAATTCTTTGATTCGTTTCTTTCATGTTGATTCACTTACCCTCAATTCCACACACACACACACACACACATAAAATCCCATATTCATCTCCATAAGCATTAATTCTTAGCAGCTACTACAAGAGATCACCCTTCGAACTTCGTGGAAGGCTTGAGGTTGATATGCACCACTTACATATACATTTGGTTGATTAATGTTTATGGAAGGCTTGAGGTTGATATGCATAAATTCATGTGTTAAATTATCTCGATACTAGACTTTGTATATTGTGTTTTTCTATGGGAAATGGCATGGCACCATCTGTCATGGTCACCACTTGGACAAGGTTTCATGTGCTAATCCACCTGGTGGCTTGGATCCCCACTAGCCTCGTGGAACCCTAGAAAATTGTTCATTTTTAATGACGTAGATCATATCCTTGCAAATGGGCAATGCAAAATAAGTTGGTGGGTGTTAGGGTAACTACCCTATCCACCTGCCCAAGTTTGATTTGCCCGAGAATGTTGGATTAACCTGGCGGTGTTAGACTAACGCTTAAAGGTTGAAATATACTAAAATATTCAATCTTAATTGTCTTTTCTCTTATAAAATAGAATAATATTTATGGAGATAACTTTTCAAAATGTAAAAAAAACATCAAATATTTTATTCACCTTTTTGATAAATATTTTTAGAGCGATTTTACTGATAAATATTTTTATTAATCAATAAATATGATGAATAAAAAAAAATTATATACAATAAATGCATTTTTTTAATGTTTCATAATTTTCATATAAAAATTATAATTGTAAATTTCATTGTAAATTATCTTAATGTTTTGTTTTAGTATGAGCTTTTTTCAAACTATTATTTAATATCAATTTTTTTTCAAACTATTGCTTAAAAAAACTCTCATTCCACATCAAGTTTCTTCTTTAAAATTGCTCTTTCTTACGTGTCACAAAACACCCTACCATTACTATTTTCTTGTTTCCCACTCTAATTTACAACTTAGTGAGACTTCTCCTTGCCCTTTGTGGGTTTATCTTTTTATTCCCCACTCTAGTTTACATCTTAGTCACAATTTGCCATACCCTTTGTAAGTTTATGGAGTTATGGAGTTCTCCTTGCCCTTTGTGAGTTTTTTTTTATTCCCCACTCAATTTACATCTTAGTCAGAATTTCCCCTGGTGCATTCTTCACCGTTAATTTACCTCAAAAATTGTAGCTTATCTTTGCATTTGAAAGTTACTAGTAGCCCGAGGAACTTGGAAATTATATATATTTAAATTTTATTTCATTAAAAATATATATATATCTCAGCTAAAAAAACACTCCTAACTAACATATTTATAGGTATATTTTTGAATTTTATTATTATTATTATTATTTATTTTATTTTATTTTATAATAAAATTAAAAGTAATGGGTTTCATTTCAAGTCAATATAAATTTATTAGGATAATTATTTCACAACCATCAAACCTTGGTCTGCTTGGGGTAGCTCAAATGGTAATGGTCACGGAAATGAAGTCTCATCAAACCAGAAGTCTTGGGTTCAAATCTTGTGCTATCCCCCCGATCGGGGTGAGAAGTTGGACATGATGAATATGTAGTCCGACCAAGCTTACAAAAAAGAAATTCATCAAACCTTAATATATTTGCAAGTAGGTTTGAATTTTAGAATAGTAATCTAAATATCTATGCAAAGAGGTTTATGGTCATTTTTTTTTGCTTTAGCCTTTTATATTATATTTTAGACTAGGAGTATGCATACTTCTCATAGTATATGGATTTTGGAGGTCTATGTGTCCTAAAAATATTTTTATGGTGGTATTTATTGGGTCTTGTATGATTGGGTCTTTTATGTCACGAATAATGTTTAGAAAAGAGATTGTGTCGTATTTTATGTAAGTTGATGGTAAATGAAGATTGTAATATGGAATTAAAATGTTTTTAGCTGTTAATATTGTTAAAAATCACAAATAGAGATAGGAATGCAAACGATTTAAAAACTCCTAAGGCATTGCTTTCCTTTTTCACTATTAAATAGTTTTTATAGTAAACTACAAACTTTCTAGAATTATGTAGGACTAACAACTTCTAGAGATATATATGGCCAATAAGAATATTCTAGAATTATTAATATTAACAACGTAGAAAGATAAATTTCTAAAAATAAAAATATTAGACTAACAACTAACTGCTCAACTAACTTAGTTAACAAGAGATATTATATTTTAACACTCCTTAATCTCAATTGTTACATTCATTAGCATGGACACTATTTAAGTTTTGTCTGTGAATCTCAAAAGAATTCTTCCCAATGGTTTGATGAATAATTCTAGCTAATCACCACATCCAAAAAATTAAAGATATATGTCACCATTGTTGACAAGCTTATGAATAAAATTATAAAGAGTGCCATTGTTCTTCTTTTTCTTGGAGAACACGTGATTCTTGGATCAAGCAATTGTTGACTTTTTGTCACAAAAAATAGAGGTCTACTTTCCCACATGTGCAAAAGTCTTCCTAGTCATTATGTATGGCATGTTGTTTTAGTAACTTCTACATATTTTTCTTCTATAGAAGATATAGAGACAATGGGTTATTTTTTAAGAGCCCATGAGATCAAATTTGTGCCGAAATGAAAGCATATCCAGAAGTGTTCTTTCTATCATCAATATTACTTGCAAAATCATTGTCTATGTATCCCATAAGTGTGTTGTATTTAGAAATTGTGTACCATAATCCATAATTAGTTGTACTCGCAATATACCTCAAAACTATTTTTCTAATATTTCACTGATATTTCTTGGGAGGCTACATAAATCAAGAAATGTAACTAATTACACACATAACATTAGGTCCAGTTGCATAAAGGTACGTGAGATTTAATACAAGCCTCTTATACAATGTGGAATCAATTGTTGGTCCATATTCCTACTTTCTAAAAAAAATCCATCTATA
The DNA here is from genome assembly GCA_000404065.3 of Pinus taeda. Lineage (NCBI taxonomy): Eukaryota > Viridiplantae > Streptophyta > Pinopsida > Pinales > Pinaceae > Pinus > Pinus taeda. Next base: position 240,638 of record APFE030815437.1, on the reverse strand, counting down.
GCATATGTTTGTTAACATATTAAAATCCCTTATAGATTGCTTAACTTCAAATTCCTAAAAAAGTACTTCTTGAGGCTAAAGTTTTTCATATAAAATTCCCTTTTCATAATGAATTTGAAATCATCAAACATCATATTCATAGTATGTATCATGTCATAAATAAAAACTATAATCATTTTTTCTGATCTGACTTGGTGTAGAGAGTGGGATCATTATTGTTGTCACTAAACTCATATGTGAGTAAATATGAGTTAATTTCGTCATACCAAGCTCTTGGGGATTTCTTTAACCGATACAAGGCTTTCACCCACTTGTATGGTTTGTACTCTTGGCCTTTTACTTTAAATCCTAATCATCGATCTACATACACCTCCTCCTCTAGTTTTCCATTGAAGAAAATTGACTTCATGTCCATTTGGTTAACTGGACATTTGTTTTAGGCTATAATGGATAACACAAATCTAACAGTATCCAACCCTACTATTGGAGCAAAGATTTCACCATAGTCAAGACCTAGTTGCTGAGCTAGTCCTTTAACAACTAGCCCTAACTTAAATTTCTTGACCTTTCCATTTTCATCTAGTTTTGTTTTGAACACATAATTAATACTAATGCTCATTTTATTTGTTAGGAGATCAACAAGATCCCATGTCTCATTCCTTTCACTGGATTCAGTCTCTTCATTCATATATTATACCCAATGCTCTTCATTCACTGCTTCTTCAAAATAAGTAGGTTGATAGGATAATGAGGAAAAATGAGTTTGTTGATCTATGTCCTCACATTGCTTATATATTTCCCTTCAAATTCTTGTTTTCTGATTCCTTGTTGAAGTTTTTGACTCATTGTTGGAAGGAGGACTAATACTCCAATTTTTTATTGAATTGGCTTACTCTCTGCTCAAAGAAGAATTATCTTCTTCTTTTTTCACTTGTAACCTTGGCAATCTTGGTGGAGGGACTAGCTATATTGAAATTTACACTTGTTCATATAGGAGGAGAGATGGATTTACACTATCCATTGTTTCATTCATTTGATCGCTCGAAGAATTTCACATATATTCTCACCACAAACTTCGTAGTGACTAAATTATATAGATTGTAGGCTTTGGAATGTTCATTGTGCCCTTGATGAAAATGCATTTTTTTTAATATTGTTGTGAGGTTCATCCTTATTTCCTTTGGGACATGTTAATAGGAAATATAGCCAAAAACGTTAACGAGAAACACTTGACTTTGTTCGACTCCATGCTTTTGGAGACACTTTACCTTTCACACTATGTTTTGGAGATATGTTCAATATGTAGATTGAACAAACCAAAAACTCAACCCAAAAATCATTTAGTAGATTTCTAGCTTTGAGAATACTCCTTTCTATATTCATAATGGTCAAATTCGTCCATTATGCGATCATTCTATTATGGGGTATATAGGGTAGTGAACCACCATTTAATTCCCTGATGTCTTAAGAAATTTGTGAGGTCCTTTAAGTCATCCTCTCCGCCATTTGACATGAGCATTTTGACATATTTTCCTTTTTTCTTTCCTCCTATGACATTAAATTCTTTGAGCTTTGTGAATGTCTTTAGCTTTATATTTAGGAACTACACACAAAATTTTCCATTGAAATCATCAATAAATGTTAGAAAATAAAGGCTTCCACTAATGGAATAAGTTTCCATGGTCGACATATATTTGTGTGGATGAGTCTAGATGCTCTTTGGCTCAATAGGAGGCTTGTGGAAAATTCTCTCTTTGATGTTTTCCAACAATTCAACTTTTACAAGTGTTGGTTTTCTCATTTAATATGGATAGTCCCTTAGACATTGATTGTTTTTCAAGATACTAGGAGTCGTAAGAGGTAGGTGACCATACCTAAAATGTTGCAATCAATTCTCATCTATAGTTGAGACATTTTGTGCATATGACTATGATATATTTACACTTCTCATATTTAGTGGGAGCACTTTGTATTTGCTCATTTGAACCTTTTCAACAAGTATTTTATTAGGTGAATTATATAAGATTTTCATGTGGAATACTTTAATATCATAGCATAACGATGTTGGCTAACTATCCAATGTTTAACATACTATTTCTAATATTTGGTACATAAAATACATCAAGATTATCTTTCTTTTCATTATTCTCAGTGAGAATAAACACAACACATTTTCCTATGGCCTTGACGCTAGAATCATATTCTAAAGTAATTTCAAATTGAATGGAGCTATAAATTCTAAGAAACAACTTCTTGTTACTTATCGTGTGACTATTGCAGCCACTGCCTAATCAACTAAGGAACTTTGTTTTGATATTCTTCAATGATTTCACATGAGAGAAACATTGACTGCAAAGTCCCTTTTTTGGTATTGGAGACATTAGCTCTATCCTTGTTTAGATCGAAATATTTATTTTTTCCATTCTCTTTCATAATGCCCATACTTTTTGTGGTATTGACATGGTACCTTGGACTTGTCTTTTCATATTTTACTTCCCCCCCTTTGATTATGAGATGATTGGCTAATTAATTGTCTTGAATTTTTTGGTGTAATTATTCTTTTGCTTGATGATCATCTTTGCCTCTTTGACCTCTATGTCTCTCTGCCTATGCCTCTACCAATGGGTGCCTATGCCTTAAAGGCATGTTCTAAATACTTATTTTCGATGTTGATTCTTGACTCATGCGATAAAAGAGACTTCATTAATTCTTCTATTGTTTGTTTGGACATATATTTCGACTCTTTTATGGTAGTGATAGCCATATTAAACTTCTTATATAGGTTTCTAAGAACCTTTTCCACATTTTCCTAATATCCAATTACTTTTTATGCATTTTGAGATGTTTTACCACTGTAATCACTCGAGTCATGAACTAGTCAATATTTTTTTACTTTCTTCATTTTAAGTGTTTCAAACTCACTCCAAGCTTTTGAAACTTAATAGTCCTCACTTTGTCATTATCTTGATATCTTAGCTCTATAATATTTTAGTTTTTCTTTATATTAGATGCTCCCATCATCTTATGAAAAATTGAGTCATCTATTAAACTCTAAATCCAAAATTTGTTGTTGTTACCTTTTCCCCTCTTTCTGCAAGTTGACTTTTTAGGCATTAATCATGGCCTATAAAGTTCCTTTATCTATCTCTACAAAATCATTGTCCATTACTTCCTAACATTCTTGCAACTGCAATAAAATATTCATTTTTAGAGACTAAAAATGATTGATCCTTCTTAGCTTATAATACTTGTATAACCATTACAAATCTTATAATGCCAAAATTTCTCTCAAATATTCTCATAATCACACTTTTTTTTAATAATCAATAATTTATTTTTTATGTTTTTTCTTTCTAAGCCATTTTTGCCAAAATCGAGTTTTACCTATAAATACGAGAGCTTTTAAAAAATATTTATGAAAGTATCAGCCACATTGTAAAAATGAAAATATTATCGTTGAGGCAAAACATTATCCACATGTCAAGGAATGAAATAAAATTAAAATATAATACCTAAACCTCAAATATAAAAACTTTTGATTTAATTTACAATTAATTTTTTTTTATCTGTCAAGTTATGGTTTTTTTGGCCTAAGGAGCCGCTACCTAGGGGCATCTAAGTCATTAATGTTACCCGAGGATTTCACCCGAGTTGGGCCAAACCATCCCTTAGCTGACTGGAGTTTTTAGCATGTCTCCTCCCCTAGCATAGAGCACAACTACCCTGTGAGGTTTGATCCTAGGTCGCCTTGTTGAAGCAGCCCATCCTCAACCGATTGTGCTAGTGAGTTGACAATTTACAGCCAAACTTCAAATAAAATAAGATATTGAAATTTTAATTCTAAATTTTAACATGACCACATCTTTCATTCAATAGTGGTCAAAGGGTTATGGGTAGAGCGATGGAACAATGGCTACACTTGCTATTATCGCCAACTTTATTCCAATATCGATAGTGGTGCAAACTTAGTGTTGTTGTTAATAGGTCAATAGCAGTTCAAGACGAATAATGGCAGCTTGACTTATGGGTTTGTCCTCCTCTTCTTTCAATTTTTTTCTTTTTTCTTTTATTATTCAATGGCACTGCAACTTTACTGGGCAGCTATGACCACATTCCTTTGGCTATTTATCGCAGACGTCACTCTAAGGCCATCGGATCTCCTTCATGATTTTCTCTCCACTTTATGAGAATTAAGATTTTACATTAATAATAAATATGATGTTAAAACTATATAGAGAGAGACACTGAATAAATTCAATTTACAATAAACCATACACTTTTTAAAATTGTTTATAACTAATATCTCTTAAAAATATGTAGCACTAATAAGGATTCCTAGAACTAGCACAACCACATTTACCACTGTGGTTGATATATGTTGATAGACGTATTTGAAATACATCTACAACCACATTTATCAATGTGGTTGATATACACCAATAGGCTTATATCCACCACCACTACATTAATAACTCTTAGGTATATTTTGATAAAAGCTAACTAATTTTCATTTTTAACAACTATATAAATAATAATAGCAATATTTTTTTATTATCTAATTACATTTATTATATTAACATTATTTTATATATTAATAGAATATTAGTTATTACATAAAATATTGCTAATTTATTGATGGCTATATTTAAAACTATAATCTATTTCGCATATAACATAATAATAACATTTAGTTATTAATAATAATCAGGTCATGTGTTCGAAACTCAAATGGCGGGTCATGGAAAGTCTGCGGAGGGGAAGAAGTCTGCCTTGCGAAGCTCGAAGGCTGGACTTCGGTTTTCAGTGGGACGCATTGCGAGGTTCATAAAGGTCGGTCAGTATGCTGAGAGAGGAGGAGGGGGTGCCCTAGTTTATATTACGAACGCACTTGAATATCTTGTTGCTGAGGGTTTAGTTTTGGTAGGTAATAGTGTGGCCAAGCGTTTTGGGAGCCCAAGTCGGGTAGGAGCAGCACTCACTACTCATTCTTACGCTAGGAATCCCTATGTAACCATATATGCAAAGACTCGTGGCTACGGAGGATGGGAGGTTCTGAAACATGGCTTAATAGATGCCGCAACATCCATGGCCATTGCAGTTGGGGCGAAGGCAAACCTCCTATGGCGATGCGCAGAAATGTTGGCCTCTCAGAGCTACAAGAAATGGGAAAACGAGGCTCTCGACACCAACAACGTTGGATACACGGGCTTTTTCTCTGGATCTGCTACTGTAGCCCCTGGGAGATTATGGCAAGGAGCCGGGCTGCTATTTTCCACTGAGGGAAGGCATAAATACCCCAGATCTACCATTGATCTAACCGATCTAGCTCACAATAGACAGATCTGCCATGATCTAGCAGATCTGAAACTCTCGATTGAAAATCGTCGATGGAATAGGGATGAATCAGGATTCTACAGTAGTTTGTCCTAGGAAACAGAAAGAGGTCAGCTATAGACGAAGACAGATACTAAAATCGTGGATCTTACTCAGATCTTTATCAAAACACTGGATGGCAGGCACCACTGCCTAAGGCTATGGCAAGGTTGCAGGATACGGGATCTGCGATTTAAAATACAGAGCTTCCTCGACATACCAGCTCATGCACAAAATCTGATTTATATGGGACACAGTTTACAGGACAACCATACTCTATAGGACTACAACATAACATCAGATTCAACCATAATCATCAACCTCCGTCTGTGGGGTGGATTCTCTAGAACTAGCTCAAATAACACAGGGTCTTTCAAGGACGCAGTCAAGGACAAAGGGAAAACAAATCCCACAGCTGCCACTGAGCCCCCGGGGCCTTATATTGTAGATCAAACACTTGAGTGCCCATCTCTCACCATCGATATACCAGAGGTAAAAGCTATATACTCAGATCTACATACATCTGTAGTTATTTGTAGATTTAATGGTTTTTGGCCCAGATCTGACGTATTGCATCAATGGATCCACACAGTCTAGACAAAAAAATGCGAAATCTACTTATATCCCAAGGGGTTTTTCATAGTAAGATTTCACATAGAAGAGGAAAGGGACATAATTCTCAACCAAGGGCCATGGTTCTGGGGCAGTGCTGTATTGTTCATCACCCCATGGTTTCCAGATTTTGACGGCAATACAATGGTGCAAACAAAGATGTTAGTCTGGGTTAGGTTGCATAACCTCCATTTACATTTCTAGCATCAAAAGGCTTTAACCGCTATTGGAAATACCTTGGGCAAACACATAAAGATCAATGTAGAGAGACACCTAAAAGGAATATTCACTTTTGCCAGAATATGTGTCGAAGTAGACCTCAGCCAAGGCCTACCAGAAAGTATAATCTTGAATTTCAATAATACACAGTGAACACAACCCTTGGACTATGAAAACATAGCTTTCCGATGTTGTGGATGTCAACAAATATGTCACTTGCACAGTGCATGCCCACGCGCCAGCCCCAATAGGAGTAAGAAGCAACAGAGGAAGCTGAAAGGATGGAAAAATATAGAAACTCCGGTATTGAAGGTAGCCACAACAAAGAAAGTAGAACACAATGCAGAAGAAGATGAACAAAAAATTTAGGACAATAAAGAAAAAGAGAACATGTTGGAACAAGAACAAGAACTTCAACTAGAAGTAAGTCGCATCAAACGAACTCACGGCTCTGAAGGATCGAATTCGGACAAGGAACAACCAACGAACACAATGGAAAACCAGCTTGCCACTATTGATTCCGCTCCCAACACTGATGGTTGGCGAAGAGTGGGGAAGAAAAAGGGCAGGAAAGCTTGGGCTAGTTGGACTTTTTGGTTCGTTTCTTCTTGCTTTCCTGATTTCAGGAATAGCTCAGTTTGTTTTTTTTCTTTTTGGCAGGATTGTATATTTTACATCCTGTGGGCTCTATGATCTGCAATCATACAGCCAAAATGAATGCTTAATTGCATATATTATGTAACTTTTTATTTCTGTTTAATAAAAAGTTCAATTTTTTCTCTGGAAAAAATAAAATAATATGCATTTATCTCTGACCATTATATTATCGTTAATAATTATCATATATTTATTAACATAATTGTCCATAATTTATATATTACTTAGAATATTATTAAAAATATAAACCATATATTAAACTAAAATATATTTATGAAATAAAATACGAATAAAATTAAAATTATATTATATATAATATATATATATATATAAATTTAATAATATAACATGTAATAATTATATATTATAAAATGTAAACATTAGGACTTATTAATCCTTTGTGTTTTAAATATTGATCTCACGATATTAATAACCCTTGAGAATTAATATTTTAAATCTAACGGATCATTAAGTGAAGGGATTAGTTATAAACCCAAGGTATTATTGATATTATAAACGAAAGTGACTAATCAAACCAGTGATTTAATATCATAAACCAAAGGGATAAATATTATAAACCTAAGGGATAAATATTATAAACATATAGAATCAACAAACCCAAGGAATCAATATTAAAAATACATGAGATTAATAAATCCTAACAATTAACATTTCAAAACCAAGGGACTAATAAACCCATGGAATTGTTAATATTATAAATCCAAAAAATTAGTAAACCCAAGGGACAAATATTATAAATGTAAGGGATCAACAAACCCAAGGGATAAATATTATATACCAAAGCAACTAATAAAACTAAAGGTATAATACTATAAACGCAATGAACTAGTAAACCAAAGGGATAAATATTATAAACCTAAAGGATGAGCAAACTGAATGAATCAATATTAACAACCCATGGGATTAATAAATCCTAACAATTAACATTTTAAACCCAAAGGATTAATAAATCCATGAGATTATTAATATTATAAACCCAAGGGATAAATATTATAAACTTAATGGATCAACAAACCCAAGGGATAATTATTAAAAACCAAAAGAATTAATAAACCATGGGAATTAATATTTTAAACTTAAAGGATTAATAAACCCAAGGGATTATTAATATTATAAACCCAAGGGATTAAATTATAAACCCAAGGGTCTAATTTACAAACCGCAAGGAATTATAAACCTTAAGGGATAAATAGATTATAAACCCTAAGCTAATCAAAAAAACCAAACGATCAAAATAGAAACCAAGGATTTAATAACCAAGGCTTGATATTTTAAACTAAGGGATTGATAAGCCACTGATATGAAGTAATTAATATTAATATAATCTTAAGGACTAATAAGCTCTAGATATTATTAATATATACAACCCAATCACAAATAACATTATATGGATATAAATGCTAATATTAATTATAAAAATTAATATTCATAATAATAATAATAATAAAAGACTAATTACAAATAAATTTTTATTAATATTTTCATTATACATAAGATTATTTATTTATATTAATAATTAATTATAACATAAAAAATTATTATTATTAAGTTTTATTACTAATTCTTACTTATTATTTTAAATTGTTCATTAGATTTTAATATCGTTCTGGATTTATAAATATTAACAGTTAATTAATTATATTATTATTTATTAAAAAAACTTAAATATTGTTCTTTAATAATAATAATAAATGTTATTTTAATAATATTTAAATTAATATTACATAATAATAACAAATTAATTAAATTATTATTTATTATTATTTATTTAATTTATTTTTAAACAATAAAATTAATTAATTAACTAATATTTTTATTATTTATTAATAAATAATAAAATATGTTGGATTGTTTTTTTAATTTATATTAATTATTTAAACACAAGGGATTTACATTAAACCTAAGGATAATATTATAAACCCTATGAACAATATTAAACCTTAGGAATATAAACGTTTAAATTAATAAACCCAAGAGATTGATATTATAAACTCATGGGAATAATAAACCTGAGGAATTAATATTAAAAACCCAAGGGATTATAAATATAAGGGAATAATATTACGCCCAACGCCCAAGGGAATACTATTATGCATAAAGGAATAATATTATAAACCCAAGGTATATATACCCCAAGATAAATATTGCAAACCCTACAATTTTCATGGTTGACCATGGGTGATTTTCATATTGAGACAATCTTTTGTCACAATGCGATGTTTCACCATGGTTGACGATGGTTGATTTTCATATGCAGTCAGTCTTTGTGTTAGAGCAATGTTGGACCATGGTTGGCTTTCATATTGAGAAAATCTTTGTCACAATATGACGTTGGATCATGACTGACCATGATTTTTTTTTCTCGGTAAAAGACTGTCTAACTAATTATATTATAATACAAAGGATTTTTACATCTGAAATGCATGCTGAGCATGGTATAGCCCTGTACAGGGGCTGAGTTTACAAAAAACCAGCTGTCTGAATCTTCCACACAGGGGCGGCAGCAGCTGGTTACCCATAACCTTGTCCAAAATTGACATGGAGTTACTTGACTAACAGAAACAGAAGCACCGAGGTGCTGAATGATGCGAACTTGACACTTGAATGCCCACGCAGGGGCAACTGACCAAGACTGACTGAAAGAGGTGGTGACCAGACCTATAATCGGCATAATCGACTTACAAAAAAAAGGATTACCCGGCAACGCTTCATTTCTGGAGAGACGCAGAAGGCGGTTGAAGGCTTGCAAGTTGCTGCTCAGCTTCCTCACAGGGACCCTGTTCTTCCACAATTCGCGCCCATCCCTGTCCTTCCTCCACTCCTTCCCATCGCTCCCTCCACGATTCCTCCGTGAAGCCCGGTGGTGCTGGACCCAGGGAAGGCTTGTACATGTCCATGGGCGCCTTCCCTTTGCCACCTGCTCCCTGCTCAGCTTGTGCTTCTGACTCCACCTCTGCTCCGCCACTGCCTGGAGGCACCGCCGCGCCAGCTTCTTCTTCTGCCACCTGGGTGAACATAATTGTGATGTGGGCGTTGATGCTCTGGTGCCCATCCGGACTGCCCAGGGAGAAGACAACTGAGCCAAATGCAGGGAGCCTTGCTGCTCCCTCCCCTGCGCTGCCGACTTCCACGAGCTGCTGAGCAGGCAACGGAGTTGCAGTTGCTCTCCTGTGACAATTGCAGCAGCAACAGTGTTGAATTCCCGCCCCTGCTAAACGACTGGAGGAGGCTCCTCTTCCACGACCCCTGCGACATGGCTGCCGCTCCCTTGTTCTGGCCATGGAGCCTCCCGCTTCCAAAACTGACGAACACTGGAGGTCGAGTCCCCTGCGAACTGCGAGCGAGATCTTTAGGCAATTGGGCCACCAGAAATGGAGCGGCTGGATGGTTATGCCTTTTCGGCTATTGACTGCATTCTGAAGGTCTTTACCCTCTGCAATTCCCGCAGACCACCATTGAATCTCACAGTTCTGAGCTTCAGCAGTCCGAGTTCCCCATTCTCTGTTGCAGAGAAGGCTCAGACCGGGAATGTCGCGACTGAATGGCATCCTGCCGTGAAGAGGTCGATGTATTGCTACGCCATGAACCTGCATTGAATTTTCTGTACCGTCTACCCCCCCTCCTGCTCGGCAATGAATGCCTGGAATGACCGCTGAAGCGCTTAAGACATCGACGGCGCCTGGTTTGCCAAGCTGTCCCGGGCACGCGGCGACACCTGTGCCTCGTCCTGCTGGGATGATCCGCCACCCGCATCCGGGGATCCTGCATCAGAATGAATAAGCCTCTTGCATTCCTAAGCCTTTTGAGAGTCAGGGATTATGTCCAGCTTCCCTGATAGGAGGTTCAGGGAACAGTCCACACCCAAGTTGGCAAGAAGGTCAGCAGTCTTATTACCTTCCCGTTTTGTGTGAAGAAAAGAGAGAGCTTTGTTTTGAAGAAGCTCTTTTTCTATACTGTTCAATCTTGCTTCCAGTCTCCAACTGTGAGCCACTTTCCTGGTTTGGGAACCATTTTGTATCCTCTTTGCCATATTGATGATGATCTGGGAATCTCCTTCGACCAGAAGAGGCTGGAGATTAAATTCCTTTGCAATTGAAAGTCCTTGCCAGAGGCCTTCCAGTTCGGCTGAGTTGTTGGTGTCCCATCCTAGGCTTCCATAGTAGAGTTGCTTGAGATTGCCTTTGGAATCTCGAATGATACCTCCAAACCCTGCTTGACCTGGGTTTCCCTTGGAGGCTCCATCAAAGTTGAGCTTGTATGAGTTATTGGGAGGAGGAGTCCATCTTCCATTGTCTTTGATGTTTCTGTTGGTTCTCTGAGTTGTTGTGGAGTCCTGATGAATTTGTAACTCCCAGTTGTCAAGAATATTTTTCTCATTGTCAGCAGTAGGGAAGTCCTCTTTTGCCCAAGGTTGCAGAAGCATTGTCTCTCTAAGATTGCTTTTCATTCGATTCCATATAGCTTCTGTTGTGGAGCTCTGATTTTTGAAGATGCGACGATTTCTTTCTTTCCAAATGTTCCAAAGGGCTATTCCCGGGATGATATTCCAGAGGTGATTGAGAATCATGCAGTTATAAGGGTTTTTGGGCCATTGCCTAATGGTATCAATGATGTCATTATTTACTGTGCATCTTCTTTGGCATCTGAAGCTTATCTTGTCCCATATTTGGATGGCCAGAGGGCAAGAGTTTAGAAGATGTTGCTGGGTTTCCTCATGAAGAAAGCAGTTGTGACAAATTGAGGGCCCTTGAAAATTTCGTTTCCTCAGTTTGTCCCATGTGAGAATTTTCTGGTGACCCACCATCCAAAGGAAGTGGGTTATTTTGGGCCAAGTTTTAAAACTCCAGATTCGCCCCCAAAGAGGATTTGGCTTTATGGGGAAATCACCAATCAGATTATAAGCCTCTGTGGTTGAATAGGACCCTTTCGGTGTGTAGCCCCATCTGAGAATATCCATTCCTTCCTGTGCACGGATACTTCTTTTCTTTAGTTCGTTTTCCAATTCCTCTGTACGAGCAATATTGGCATTGTGCGCTGTCTGAATTATTGATGACCATTGTCTGAATCCGTTCACTGTTTCCTGGTTCCAAAATTGATTGACGGCTGCCAGTTGCTGTTCCTGTCTAAGCTGATTAAGTTCTAGCGATAGAGTGCTGGCAAGACTTGGCATTTGATTCCAGGCGTCACTCCAAAAGCGAGCCGAGTGCCCATCCCTTATCTCCCAGAAGCTATGTTTCTGAATTAACTGATAGTGTTGCTTCGCTGCGTTCCATATGAGCGATCCGCTGTCCATTGGCTTAAGCCTTATGAGTTCTTCCTGGGGTCTGTTATCAGCATATTTGACTTTCCAAATTTTGGACCATGGTTTGTCCGGGTTCGTTATCCATTGCCACCAAATCTTAGCATTCATTATAGTATTACTGATCTCAGGGTCCCTTAGGCCTAAGCCCCCTTGGATTTTGGGCTTGCATATGTTGTCCCACTTTACCAAGGCCCATTTGCGCTTGGTCTCTGTGCTTCCCCATAGGAAATCTCGCTGCAGATTTCTTAGTCTTTTTAGAACCCATTTAGGAGCGGCTAGGATGGAAAAGAGGTAGAGGGGCATGGCTTGTAAGATAGACTTTATCAGAACCGCTCGACTAGCCATATTGAGAGATCGAAGAGTCCAGAGAGAGAGCTTTGATTCAATCTTTTCAAGCATGGTCCTCCAAGCTGGCTGTTTGATTGCAGAGGCTGTGAGAGGAGCTCCTAGGTATGTGGAGGGGAGGGAGGCGGAGCAGAAGCCTAGAATACGGGTGATCGCATTTTTGACTACAGGAGGGGTGTGGAAGAAGAAGATATGAGATTTGGAGCAATTGACTTGGGTGCCAGAGGCATCTGAGAAGTCTCTGAGAAGGGAT
>APFE030815437.1:205010-227367 GCA_000404065.3 Pinus taeda | reverse complement strand
ATAACAACCAGTGTCCATATTACCTAGAGAACCAATATGTTTTAGCAAAAATATGTAGAGTAAATTTAATGATTAGTGATAATTATATATTAATTATTTGTATCTAAAATTTAAATACTAATCAAATAAAATATATATTCAATTCTTAGTATATGCATGATTATATGTTTAAATTTTGAAACTTAATTTTTAAAAACAAAAGAAAACAAACATCTCAAAAAACAATCAAAAGATTCTCTCTTCTTGTATAATTTTCCAATCTACCATGACAACCTAGTGGACCATCCTAAAAGTCTTAATTAAACATATAAAAAGATAACTTGAAACTCTCTAATTCATGGAGACAATATTGATTAGTTAATTTAAATAGTTAAAAAAAATGGAAATTGTCAGGCCAGGCAGTAACTCCTCAAAGCAAAAATGATTCGTATGTTTATTCCTTCAGGTTGGTCTTCATTATATACATGAGGGAAAGACTGTTCACTTCATCTCTCGATGACTGTTCACATTACTTATTTATTTATTTACATTTTTTTTACCCAATCTTGATGATTAGGTGTCAACATTCCCCCCCTTAATCTGGAGGGATGTTGGTGAGTCCAAGCTTCATTATGAATCGTTCAAGTTTTTCTCTTTCAAGCACTTTGGTGGAAATGTAGGCAATTTGCTCATTAGTGGAACAATGATGGAGATGGATTGTTTTGGCCTCAACTTGATGTCGAATCAAATGATATTTAGTATTGATGTGCTTCATTTGATCATGGAACTTTGGGTTCTTGGCCAACTTTATTGCAGAGGTATTGTCAATCATGAGTGTAGTTGATTGTACTTGTTTTACCTGCAAATCTTCAAGAATTTTCCTGAGCCGCACAATTTTTTTTTTTGCTTCAGCTGTTGCTATGTATTCTACTTCTGTTGTGGAATTTATTGGAACTGATTGTTTGCATGGTCTCCAAGAGATAGCTCTTGATCCAAGACTCATAGTATATCCTGGAGTAGATACCCCAGTTTCCTTGTCGCCATCGAAGTCTGAATCAGAGTATCCAATCAAGCTGAAGTCGTCCACCTATTTATACTTGATTCCAAAGTCTTGAGTTCCTTTCAAGTACCTTAGAACTCTTTTTGCGGCAAACCAATGTTCCTCACAAGGCTTTTGCATAAACTTGGAGAGGATTCCAACAACAAACAAAATGTCTGGTCTAGTAGTAGTTAGTTGAGAATTCCTACAAGCTGTCTATACTTTGTTACATCCTCAAATTCTTTTCCTTCAATAGACGTGAGCTTTAAGTTTTGTTCCATTAGAGTAGTAAGAGGATTGCACTCTGTCATGCCAAACCTATTCAACAGATCTCCAATGTATTTCTTTTGACAAAGAAATATGGACTTCATATGTTGGGTTACTTCAATACCAAGATAGTAATGAACATAGCCCAAATCAGTCATTTCAAAACTTTTCCCCAATTCCTTCTTTATGGTTGCAATGTAGCTTTCATTGTTCCCTGTCATTAAAAGATCATCTACATATACCACAAGATATACAACTGCTTTGCCAACTTTCTTGACAAATAAAGTTGCATCATCAAGATCATAATGTTTGAAATTGAGTTTTAGAAGATGCTCCGTTAGTTTTTCATACCAGGCTCGTGGTGCTTGTTTGAGGCCATACAAGGACTTCACCAGTTTGTATACTTTATGTTCATGTCATTTCACAGCAAATCCTTCAGGCTGGGACATAAAAACATTCTCTTTTAGATCTCCATTCAAGAAAGCAGTTTTTACATCCATTTGATGGACTTTCCAACCGTTCTGAGCTGCTAGGGCAAAGAGTGTCCGGATGGTAGCCCATTTTGTTATGGGGGTAGAAATCTCCTCATGATCGACCCCTGCCTTCTGTGCAAAACCTTTTGCCACAAGCCTAGCTCTGTGCTTGTCAAGTGAGCCATCAGCTTTATACTTGTTCTTGTAGACCCACTTGCAGCCAATTGGTTTGGTTCCTAATGGAGGATCAACCAGCTTCCAAGTGTCGTTCTTTATGAGGGAATCATACTCCTTTTGCATCAATTCTTTCCATTCATCATGAGAAGTAGCTTCTTTGAAGGAAGTTAGTTCAAAATTTGTAGACAAGTTCAATTCAAAATCATAAGAAACATCCATAGCAATAGGTGAATTAGAGTCATCTACATCACCTCCATTTTGCCGGTTTGAATTTCTAGTTCCTGTCTTTCCAACCTCATCAAGATGAACACTTTCAAGTGTCTTTGTCAACCACTTTGGGGGACCTTTTTTCAGAAGGTCCAGGCTGCTCCGCTGATTGAGTTGGGACTGAATCAAGATTGAATCTCCCAATTCTATCAATCACATTACTTAAAGCATAATCCGTTGTTGGAGTTTCATGTAGGGGAGAGTGTTCTTCAGAAGAAGATTCCACATGTTGATTTATTATAGGAATCACCCCTTCAAGATGTGGAATCTGATTATCAAATTCTTGAAATGATTTTTCTTTTGCAAGTCTATCCAAGAAATCAAGTTTCTGCTCAACAACATTGTCAATTTTGGATGATTCAAGAAAAATTACATCTCTAGATACAACAAACTTTTTATTTACTTCATCATAGAGATAGTATGCCTTGGAGGTGTTTGAATACCCCAGGAAGATACACTTACAACTTCTAGCACCAAGTTTGTTTCTATCTACCTTTGGTATCAAGGCATAACAGGTGGAACCAAAGACCTTGAGATGCTTTACTGAAGGAACATGTCCATACCACATTTCATATGGAGTCTTGTTTCTAATAGCATTAGATGGACATATATTCTTTATATATGTAGCACATAGAACATCATCAACCCAAAACATTATCTTTACATTTTTGAAGAAGAGCATGGATCGTTGTTATAGATATATTTGGGCACTGCAACCCCAATCATATATGTCCATAAACCAAGGGATTCTGAGTCCCTAAAAGTGTTTTTTCATACCCTAAAGGAACAAGGTTAGCTAATTACATCATCTCCCAGAAGTTCTCCATAGAAAACTGCTCAGAACTGGTCAAAATTGGACCATACAGACTGCTCAGTGCAGAGGATGCAATGCATCTCACCTGCCACATGCAAAAAGTGCAATGCATACTGGAAAGCCCTTCTGTAGGGTGCGATGGGTGAGAGTAGACAAATGGCAGAGACAGTTTGCAAGGTGGATGATCATGGAATCTTAAGAAACTTCTCCTGTGACACTTGCCTCTCTGAATTCACCCAGGGATGAGTAAGAGATCACCAATCTCCAAGAGGAATCAAGAACTATCAGAGAGAAGACACTAATCAAAATCCCAGAAGCTGACTCACCCCCCTCCAATATTCTATATATGAATCCCTTATCCCAGAGATCCAGAGGCTGGAATCTTGTATCTTGTAAGGAAGTGTTGTTGGTTCCCTGGTGGAACATCATAGTGTTGGGTGATCTAAGCTTTTCATTTGGTGAAGAAGGGCTTTCATGCTGGGAGGATGACGCTGGGTCAGATCAATGGGTTATAATACTCTCTTCTAATCTTTATATCAATAAAGCTATTCAATTTTTCCTCCACATTCTTGTATGTCTGATAATATATGCATTTGTGTGGTCAATATATATCTGGTCCTATATTGTTTATGATTGTAGATCTCTGCACTTTGAAGGTATTATGCTGCTTTGACTTTACAGGTACTCTTTTAAGTGGAGTAATCAAGGGTTGAGCGGCAAAGATCCGTCAAAGGGGAGAAGGAACAAGCAAGGAACCAAGTGAAAGATTGAGGTTGGTATTCTTTTCTCTTCTCCTATCTACTTCTCATAAAGGAAAAGGAAAGTAACTTTAATCTGTTTGTTTCTAAGATAGCTACCCATCTTAGTGGGACTAGCAGCTCTGCATAGACACTAGATTTCCCTATAACAAAATGGCGACTCCACTGTGGAGTGAATAGCTTGTTTGCTTGTCTATATTTGTTTGCTTTATAAAATTACAGACGGAGCCTGAAGTCAAGCTAGCTAGCCTTCGAACTGTGTTTGTTATGCAAGTGAAAAGTAGATCAATGTTGCTTCATTCTATCTCCGGGTTTTGTTTATAAACTCAACAATTGATTTGCAAACATCCTAATTGCATTGGTGGTGGCTCAAACAGCCTCGTTAGATCAGCCCCTGTGATTTGCATTTACTGACTATCATTAGCTCAGCTTAAATCCCTAAACTAAGCTGCAAACTGTGACCAAGAACCAAGTTGAAGTCTCGTCCCTGGATCATTGCACCTTCTTCGCTTGGGAATCTGGATGCATCATACCTCCTATGTGCAGTAGGTGAGATGCATTGCTCTTTCCCTGTGTTACAGTTGCAATGATCAGATAAGACCACTTCTGCTTCCAGATTTTGGTTTTTTGTTCACTCTCTTCAACTTTATTCAAGAGTTATGCTATCTGTGATTAGTATATCACTATGGAAACTCCCTTCCTTTGCATGATTCAACCTCCATTATACAAAGAACTGTAAATGTTTTTATGTATTGTTCGCCGTTTATGGTTCTCCTTTACAAATAAGTAGCATAATCAAACTGTCATCTTTTGATTTGGAAGTGTCACAGGTGTCATTTTCAGTCAAAGAAAAGAATCCTACTATTCTTAATGGTCGATTACACTATTACTCTTGTATTTAATTTGAATCAATAGTTTTTCAAGTGTCGAAAGCAATTTTCAATTCAAAATCGCAAAGTGTCGTCATTATCTTCCTTTCGTCTTTTGAAGAGAAAATCGTTAGTACTGTCGCTTGAAACGATTCAAATTTGTACTTAGCATTCTTTTTGTCATTCACACATTAAGAAAGCGAAAACAAATATGTGCATGTGCATTTGCATTTAGACTGCTTGTTGATTTTGATTTAGGACAGTGCATCTAGTGTGTGCTCCCTGCTCTATGTTGAAAGAATCTCGTTTCTCTTTCCTTGGTAGCTAGGATTTTCATTGCAAAAGAAGATTAAACAATTGTTTATCATCTTAGATTGCATTTAGGAATTGTATATCTACATCATGCGGTGAACCTGAAAGGTGAACTTCTTAAGAAAGATCAACTGTAAAATAAATTCAATGAACACAAAAACACTTTGGAACCTAACACACAACATTTAGAAGTCTAGGCTAGAGACATATTCTGGCGTTGTAAAGACTGGTAACTATCGCTTTCATTGTAGGTTGGGTGATTCCTCCTCTTTGAGACGACAAGTGCCAGTATGGACTTGTGCTCCCACGTACCGTCAAGTATATATTGGGAGACCAAAATAGGATATATCCTTTATCCTTAGGAAACTGTGTCTGCTACCCTATCGACTGCAATGCACTGAACACAGCATTCGTGAAGATTGACTGTCGTACTGTAAAAAGTATTTTGCAATTTTGCGATTGTTTTGGTAATCCCTCTGTCTAGATTTCCAGAGTAGTCTCTTTCGTTCCTTTTCAGACTCCTTAAAGGAAAAGGTCCATCTGAGCACTTGTCACTTCAGGCTCATTAAAAATCGAAAGCGACTGGAGTCATCTTTAGCTTTTTCTTGACTCTTAAAAGTTGAAAAAATAAATGTGTGTCAAAGCATCTAAAATTCATTAAATTCGGAATCACTCTTCCCCTTTATTTTGAGTTGATCAAGTAATTTGTAATCATGGAAGAAAGTCAATCGAAACCCTGTTGTTCACGGAGATTAATGAGTCAACCGTCTTTGACTCTAGAAACGAAACTATTCCGGACAAAGTGAACTCGTTTACCCAGATCAAAGTTCCCTGGCTTGCTTGGAACTTGTGTTCCAACATCCTCAAGCACTCCGATTACTCCAACCATCTCTGGTACCCCTGCCTTTATAGAAGAAGTTCCGTGGCCACAAGAGGACATTAGAACTGATCCTAGTGTAATGGTAAATGCTTCTATTCCTAAATCGACTCCATCTACAGCTGATTCGGAAGGTGTTACCCCTCGAAAAACTGTCGCTGCAGAGTCTATACCTTCTTCGACACCAGAAATATTTTACGGACCTGACGGTCTACCTCTCCCACCTGGATTGATTGCTATAGAAGAGACTGTCGAGGATCCTCCATCCAGTACTCCATTGTATTTTGGAGCCGGGATCACCCTATATCCTTCTTCATCAGAATTTAGTCTCCCTTCATCGCAAGTTCCTGTAGAATCGCTAGGAAATCTTTTGGATAGACTAGATTTGTCTGAACAACCGTCGACATCAAGGACTGTGTCATCTGATGCAACAACAACAGAACCTCCAGCTGCTACTCCAACAATGTTCGATGGTGTACCATCTATCCCAACTAGCTCTCAACCTCTAGATGGAGTCCATCCAGGGACTGTTTCAATAGTGTGGTCTATTCCCGTTTGTTCGTCCGGAATAATATATGGAATCTCATATGTTGAGTCTCAACAAATTGATCCTTTGCAATAGTATCAATTTGGGCAATTTGGTCCCCAAAGGCCAATCATTCCTTTGAGTACTAGATTGCCACCATATGTGAGGCAGTATGCCCTTTCATTGTTTCCTCCCGGAGAACAACCATATGGAAGTTTGCAACAGAATTCGGGTCATGCTGGAATTACATCCAGTGGTTGGGTGCCAATACTGCCTCAACAACCAAGAGTTGTATACTCAATGCAACAAAGCCTACCTATGTCGAATATCCCCACTACACCAGCCATTGCGACAGTGTCCCAAGTACAAGCGTTGCCTGTTTTATTCCAACCTCAAGTTTCTCAAGTCGTAATACAACAACCTCCTATCTCCACGACACAGCCGCAATCACTGATTAGTGTCTCCCTAACCGGAGCGACCCAAGTTCAAATAGGTACTGTTACCCCTCATCTTGGTCAAATAGCTAGTATTGGACAACAACAAATGGTCCCACAACCATGGCTTGTGCAATATCAACAACTGTAATTCCAACAAGCTTACCAAGGATCTGAGCAACAAGTCTTTGTGAGTAATGGGGAATGGTATATTCAAAACGATCAACAACAATCATATCAAAATGGTTATGCTCATCAACCTTACCAAAGTTATCAGCATCAAATGCATTATACTGATATGCAAAGACCCACTGCTCAAGGGATACCATCCTATCCTGGGTATGCTTCGCCAAACCTGAATCAACAGTTGCCCTTCTTGGTGACTTTAGAGTTACCAGATCTAAATCAACTAACAAACGATCCAATTGCTTATGCCCCTTGGTGGCCGGCGATTCCTCATAAACTTCCATCATATATTCCTAATTTAATGGAAATCCGGGTGAAGACCTATCGAATCATGTGATGACCTTTCAACTGTGGTGTTCATCCAACACTCTCAATGATGATTCGATTAGGCTTTGACTTTTTCAGTTAATGTTAACTTGTCCAGCAACAAAATGGTACATTGAATTTCCTAGAGCTTCATTTGATAACTTCAGCACCCTTTCCACAACCTTTTTAACCCATTTTCAGTTACCAATAAGGTACAAAATAGGAACAGAGCTTCTTACCAATTTCAAACAGATGACAACCACTCACATATCTGATCATATCCATGAGTGGCAGCGTCGTCATAGGATGGTAAAAACATATGTTCCTGATCAACTATTAGCTTAATGGTTTATTAAGTCATTATTGCCTTCTATCACAGAAGATGTGGCAAAGGGAGGGGTCATCACTGAAGAGCAAGTCATTGCTCATGTGAAGTATCTATACTTGATCTATACTCAGTGTGGCATGCTCTATGACAAAATCCTTGATGCTCCTAGACTGGAATTTTCCGTTCCTCCTCCTCCTAAATAAAAAAAAAACTCTCATGTCGGCGATGGTGTGATAGGTAATACTAGCACGAAAACCGTAAAGGCTACATCGAAGAAAGCTCGTATGGTTTCTAGTCAAAATGCAAATGACTAACTTCTCGCCTCGAAAGTAAATGCCATGTCGACTGACAAAGGAAAAGAACCGAAGCAACTAGGGGGCAAGAAGAAAAGGAAAGGGAAAAAGAAGAAATAGGAGGATTTGTCTCCTGAAAAATCTTCTGCAAACCCTTCTAGAGAAAGGAAACCAAATCATCCATGCTTTATATGCAATGAGGATCATTGGACGAAAGACTATCCATATAGAGCTAAGCTTCAGAAACTCTTAAAGAATTCAAAAACCTCAGCGGTATTGACTGATCCATTTCCAAATCCAAGAACCAATCTGGTTTCTAGTGACAATGCTTCCCCATCCCAAGTGCTCGTGTTGTCCATTTCGAAACAACAAAATGATGCTTTAATATCAACAAGGAATAAAGATTACAGGAATCCACAACTGTTGAAAAAAAAGGCTACTGATCAACCTAGTAGTTTGAAAACAACTTCGACCGAAGTTGTGCCACCCATCATTCTTGAGCTAACGATAAAGCTACCAAAGGGAGTAGTACACAAATCGACATTTAATCCTCGTGCCAGAGAAGCACAGAATTATAATGTAGTAGAGGACCTGGCCCAATCGTCGTCTGCTATGTCGACACTTGAAGTATTGCAAAATTGCCCCTCCCAAAAGCAAGCTCTATTATCAGCAATAGGTGGGATTGACCCAGCGGATTCCAATCTTGTGGCCTTTAATCATAAAGGATATGACCCTCAGTTACCAGCTCAACTTGCTTTCCTTATTCAAGTGAAATCCCTCAACAAAACTGTTTATCGAATGACTATTGATGAGGGAGCATCTACATGTATTATGTCGATGAGTTGCTGGAAAACTATGGGCTTACCACCCTTGTCATGATCGTCAATGACGTTGAAATAATTTGATGGACAAACATACACTCCCTATGGGATTTTAAGTAACTTGCAAGTCGAACTGGGGGGCAAGACAAAAATTGATGTTGAAGTTATCAACGGAAACCTCGATTACAACATCCTACTGGGAAGGCCCTGGATATATGCTATGGCCACTGTTGTGTCGACATACTTTAGAAAGATTGCATTTCCTTTCCAAGGAGGAATTACAATCGTCGACCAACAAACATTTCTCCCCAACAGTTCACAAGTTACGGGAAGCATTCTGATGATCCACGGGAGCTCTCTTTCGCTTCAAAATATCGGAGTAGGCCTAGTAAAAGACCCGACATTGATGGGTACTTTTGCTCTGCCACCTCCAAACGATCTGAAGGAAGTGGCCATGGTGGGAACCTACAATATGGTGTCTTCCATTCAGAAGATATCCGATCACGATGTTAGCTTGGTTCATCGCGAGGTTTTGCCTTCAAGCCCAATAGAAATATTGTAGCAATCAATGGTTTTAGCATTGGAGGAAAACCCAAATCAATGCTCATCGAGCATTTGGATAGATAGGTCTAAGGAATATGGTACCCCTTCAAATCCTTGGTTGCATGTAAATTCTATAGATGAAGGAATTGTTCAGTCAATGATGATTGACGGGGCACCATGGGAAGATTACCACCATCATTCCCATCTTCCGAATTATAAAGAAGATTGTTCTAGTGACCTTGAACATCCTTTAGTATTTGATTTTCTATCGAATACTGTAAATACGATGGATTCCAAGAAAAACTTGTCCAATATTGAAGAGACTATCGCCATCAATATCTCGACCAAACCAAACATTGTAGAGAATATTCATGTCGGCAGATCTTGTTCTCCTTCAGAACTGGAAATATATTACGCTCTCTTTTGTGAGTTAAGAGATGTCTTTGCATGGTCATATGAAGAAATTCCAGGCATTGACTCAAGTATAGTTGAACACAAAATTAAGATGTATCTAGATGTCAAACTAGTACGACAACAACTTCAGAAGGTGCACCCCAAGAAAGCCGCTTCTATCAAGGCAGAAGTTGAAAAAATTCTCCATGCTAGTTTCATTTACTCGGTTCCTCTAACTGATTGGGTATCGAATATTGTTCCCGTAATGAAAAAGAAAGGAACAATTAGAGTGTGTGTTGATTATATGGATGTAAATCAAGCTTGCCCAAAAGACA
Organism: Pinus taeda; assembly: GCA_000404065.3. Lineage (NCBI taxonomy): Eukaryota > Viridiplantae > Streptophyta > Pinopsida > Pinales > Pinaceae > Pinus > Pinus taeda. The sequence goes on along the minus strand of APFE030815437.1, from coordinate 217,370 downwards.
ACTACCCTACACCATTCATTGACCAAATAATTGATGAATGCGTCGGATGTGAAATCATTTCATTTATGGAAGGATTTTCCAGGTATAATCAAATAAATATCCGCCCACAAGACCAGTCAAAGACTACATTTATCTGTCCGTGGGGCACATTCGCTTACTGCAAGATACCATTTGGTTTAAAGAATGCAGGGGCAACCTTTCAGAGGGCAATGAATTATGCCTTCCATGACATCAAAAACATCGTTCAACCATATCTCGATGATCTTCCAGCTCATTTGTGAAAGCAAACTGATCATCCGCGTCATTTGAGAGTGATATTTCTACGTTGCCAACACTACAAGATACAACTCAATCCACACAAATGTGTGTTTTGTGTCGGTTTTGGTCGTTTACTTGGCTTTATAGTTCCAAAGGACGGGATTCATCTCGACCCATGTAAGGTTCAGACAATCAATTATTTGCCTCCACCTTCAAACTTGCTTCAGATTCAGAAACTCCAAGGGAAAGCAAACTTTATGAGGAGGTTCATTCCAAATTATGCCGAACTTGATAAAGGTTATACGCGTCTATTGAAAAAAAAGTACCCTTCGTCTGGGATCAGGTTGCGCAAGCTTCCTTTGATGCTCTAAAGGAATCCCTACTAAAGGCATCATTAATGTATGCTCCTGATTATCAAAAAGACTTTAACCTGTATCTGCCTGTGGAAAATACAACCATAGCAATGGTTTTAGTTCAAGAAGATAATGGAATTGAACATCCTATCTATTATTTAAGTTGAAACTTAAATGATACGGAAACCAAGTACTCCTATGTTGTAAAGCTGGCTCTCGCAGCTATTCAAGCGATACAGAGGTTTCGACACTATATCCTCTTTCGAAAAACTACCATTTTGTCAGATTGCAACCCCATGACTTATATCTTGTCGCGACAGTTACTGGGGGTAAAATATTCCAAATGGATAACAATTTTGCAATATTTTGATCTAGAATTCGTAAAATCCAAATAAAAAAAAGCTCTGGTTTTTGCGGAATTACTATGCGATCTCCCATCGTCATCCAACGACTCAACATCCAATGCAAAAATCATGGATGAATCTTTGTTTCTAATATCTTCAAGCGATCCGTGGTATGGAGATATAATCATCTATCTCCAGACCCAAACATATAGGCCTAATACATCCTGTTCAGAGCAACAACGTATTGGATACCAAGAAAAAGACTACATGATCATCAGTGATACACTTTACCATCATGGTATCTATACAATTCTACAGAGGTGCCTCACTCATGAGGAGGCTGAAAAAGTCCTGAATGATTGTCATTCGGGCGCATGTGGGGGACATCAATCTGGTTACACTACAGTACAAAAGATTTTACGAGCAGGGTACTTCTGGCCAACAATGTTCAAGGATTGCATAACCGCAGTCAGAAGTTTCCATGCTTGTAAAATCTTCGATCACAAAACCAGAATACCACCCACGCCTCTGCAGCCAGTAGTCGTTGTTGGGCCATTCACCAAATGGGGCATAGATTTCATGACATGTAACCCCACCTCGGCCGGGGGGCATGGGTATATCATAGTCGCAGTTGACTATTTTACAAAATGGGCCGAGGCGATGCCTACATTAAACAACAGTGGCGAAACTGCTACTCTTTTATTTTTCAATCATGTAGTCTCCAGGTTCGGTGTTCCACAAGCTATAGTCACAGATCATGGATCGCATTTTCGCAATCACATGATGGTTGAGTTGGCTACCAAATTAGGACTGTCCCACAATAGCTCTACTCCATATTATCCGCAAGCTAACGGGAAAGTTGAGGCAATCGACAAAGTCTTGAAGCGCATGCTACAAAGGATGATTAGAGTCCATAAATGGAGTTGACACCTAATCTTGTACTCAGCCTTGTGGGCATACTGAACATCAGTGAGAAATGCAACCGGGTTTACACCCTTTCAGCTGGTGTATGGCTTGGAAGCAATCTTACCTGTTCATTGTGAAATCTCGTCCCTCAAACTCGTAGTCGAACTTCTCCCCAGAACTACAGAAGAGGAGGCTCGTTTCTCGGAATTAATCCAGCTAGATGAAACCCATCGTGATGCCGCCTTGGCTAACGAAGCACATAATAAATGAGTCAAGGCACAGTTTGACAAAAATGTCAAACCCCGTGTCTTCTCAGAAGGCGACCTAATCTTACTTTACGACCAGGAATCCGATAAGTTGGGAGCAGGTAAGTTCAAGTCTTTATGGATGGGCCCCTATATTGCTAAGCATGTATTAGCAAAAGGAGCCTATGAGTTAGTGGATTATGATGGGATTCCATTGGCGTAACCCCGCAATGGGTTGTACCTTAAGCGTTACTATGCTTAACTCAGTATAGTAACCCTTATGCTTTTGTTACATTTTTGTTTTCGCTAAGAGCAATCATTTTGGTTAGGTAATCCACATTTGCATTTTTTACAAATGTCGAACCCACTGGAATCATTTTTTGGATATGCCGACGGAGCAAGCCATAGTTCGCGAAACCGATCTTCTGTGGCCTGGGCCATCTTTGATCCAAGTGGCAAATTAGTCAGTTTCAGAGGGGTATGTATTGGGCGATCAACGAACAACATTGCTGAATAAAACGCGTTGATAGAGCTCCTCTCTGATGCCATCGCACATGGCATACGCCGACTTGCTGTCAGGCTAGACTCACAGCTCATCATTCTACAACTCACCGGTATCTATTCTGTACAGAATCCAGCTAACTATCACATGTTCCTAAGGGTCAAGATTTTGGAAAGACAGTTTGATTCTGTCCAATATCAACATATTTCCATAAACTTAAACACTTTAACAGATTCATTGGCAAATTATGTGTTAGATAGACGTTTGCGACATTTATAAAAGAAAAGCATCTCATCAATATTTGCATTAGGATCATGTAACTTAACCAAAATGAAGCTCCGAAAATTAAAAATATATATATAATTGTTTATGGTTTACACATAGTGTTCTGTGTCCAAGACAAAATCGGTCAAATGACCCGAAAACTCAAAACGCTAGGGGCCACCCAAGCCTAATGGTGCTAGTGATAACAAGTCACTGCATGTGCAATCATGCATAAAAGCCTATTCCATCGACATGGCATGCCAATAGTATGTCGCTATAATCTCAGAGGCAGCTCGTCAGTCCTCACATCCGGGATACTGAGAATGAGGCCTTCAATCTGATCATGCAATGCTGCAAGAGTCTCGGCCACATCCAGGTCGCGAAGGACAACCCTCCCTACAGCTTCTCCTGCTAGAACGGTAGTTGGTTCTCTTAAGCGCACTGCTAGTCGCACCAATTCGATATCTGCATGAGCACATGAGTTTTGATTAGTCTTGATAAAAGAAAGCACAAGAAAATTATAAAAGCAATAAATAGGGATATGGTCAGAAATTTTACCTATAACACTCCACTGCTCACCAGCCGGCAGCACCAAATCTGGGTCACCCTAGAAATCCATACCAGCGTACGAACACTCGGTATTAACCATCTCCTAACGGCTGAACCACTCAAAGAAGGAATCAAAGAAAGAAACTTGTGGCTGACCAGCATGTCGGGCCATAAGGTCAACCCATCTCTGCATCTGTGGCCAGTCGGTGGTGCCAAACCAAGTGAAATCTACTACGGCTGCATCACTGGGATCTTGTCCAAGGTGAAAGAAGTCAAAATAGAACCATAGCCAAATTTCTTAGATCGTCCCTTTTCACCTTGGTAAGTTGTTCTTTTATCACCGAAAGTACTGCATCACACCAGTTGAACACCTTCGATTCAAGGCATTCTAAGGCATACTGCATATAGGACCTGTTGGCCAAGTGAAGAGCCGCACTACCAGCCAGTCTAGCAAAGGTGAACAAGATGGTCCTCCAAGACCAGTCAGTGACATCTCGGATGTTGATCTTTCCATCCCTGCTCAGATGAGATCCTTCTCTACAGTATCGGTGAATATAATCCCTCATGGATTTGCCCCCACGGGCAGAACCTGATAGTGAGGGAGGGGCACCACGCCTCGATAAACTGGTCAAAAAGTAGATGTCCATGACAGTCGAGGGGATGGATTTGCCTCTTATTTGGAACACCTGGTTGGTAGGATCCCATGCATCGAGGAAATATTGCAACAACTTGATTTGTTGCCTCATACTAGAGATGGGGAAGAAATTGAGCAATCCACAGTTCCACAATGCAGTTACCGTACCCAGATCATGTAAAGAAACCATGTCCTCTTCTTCATGCTCATGTTCTCACCATGTAACAACCATTTTTCTCCGATGAATCTCTAAAAACAAACAAGAGAAGAGTCAGGATCCTGATTTGGCAAAAAATAGGCAAAATTTCCATGAAAAAACAATGCACAAGTTTCCCTCCTTGCTTCCCATCGCACCCCAGCTGTTTACTGGGTGCGACGCATACTGGTTGGCCAATGGCCAACCCAGTATGCATTGCACCTTTCAATATACACGGGGTGCGATGGGGGCAGAACGAATTTTTCAAACCCCAAAGGCTCAGAAAAGTAGGGAAACATGCTCAAAAATCAAAAAGGAAAGAATGCAACTGAAGAACACAAGTTAATCTCCTACTTGGTCCAGACGGCGCCAAGAATCGTCCATAGAATCTCCTGGAATCAGCTAGTGAAAATCAAGAAGGAAAACACCTCCAAAGCTCCAACAATCTCAAGCTCAAATGAAATGGTAAAATGAAGGGTAAAATCTACTTTTAAATTACTTTTCATGTAATTCGAGTAAGGTATTAGTGTTTTAACTCATTTTTCAAACATGTATTCTCATTTCTAATTAGTTTGATGGAGCAATTGAACAGGTAGTACGACTGTCGAAAGAACACAGTGTTAGCGGTTGGTCGAATATCAATGACCATTATCACGAGCAATTTTTATGCGAAGTTCAAGCTCGTTAAAAATTAAACCTAAGCAATGAGAAAATGCTCCCCCAGAGTTTAATCTCATTAAGAAATGTACCAACCTCTAGTAAATAACCATTGTGAATGCATTATCATTAGCTTTTGAGCCTTGGTCGTGTTCTTAACATCACCTCCACTCTGTTTTAGCCAATCATATGCCTCCATTGATTGTTTACACTTTTGAGGAACAGTTGCGCGAGTGATTTTGTTAGCCATCCTTGTGACACTTCCATGATTGGAAAATTCCAAACCTTACCTGGAATTAGCAGCTACTCAAAAACATCACTCGTTCCTCAAAAAACGAGTCTCCTTTAAGCTCTTTTCATCTGACTCGTAAAATATGAAAAGATTGCCAAGTAATTGGCCTCTCCAGCTCGTTAAAGCTATCGGAAGTGATATCCCTCCTCTATATTTTAATCTTTTTGGACCTGAGGGATTATTACACAAAAAGATCGAGCGCTTGTCATGTTCGGCTCGTTAAAACTATCGAAAATTCATCCCTTTCGTATTATTTTATACTTTTACGGACTTAAGGGATTATATGACGAAAAAGGATTACTGGAGTTTCCTTTCCGTCCCTTTTTAAAATCTCTAAAATTGAAAAAGGACTGAGTTATCTTTGTCGTTAAATTCATTAAAACCAATAGTGACAAACTTGTCCATAGAGACAAGAATGAGTTTCACTGTTGCTAGGCTCGTTAAAACATAGCGATGGGTTTTCCTGAAGGGAAAATTATAGAACAAGCATATGTTATCCTCCTGAAGATTGATAAAAATAAGAGGTACTAGTCAGCAATGACTGGGGAAAATTGGGAAGAAAACTTGAAGAAACTTTATTGGTAGCAAGTCACTCTTGAACATGACACTTTCACTCCATCACCATGATTGAGTCGGGTTGGGTTATTCTGTTCACTGGTCATACTACCATTGGTCCGTCGTACCCTCCATCTTTGGGGTTAATGCTACCATTCCATTTCAGTGTCTCCAATATGTTCAAGAGAAGTTGATCAGAGAATTCACCAACCCAGCTTGTGTCTCATCTACTGCAATACCTTCACCCTTCATTCTTTCATGACTGCCACCCTGAACCCTGTATCATCAAATCATTTTCACCTCCACAAAATCATTTGCTCTGTTCCGTGTCGTAGATGTGGGATTCATTAAGGCCCTCCTATGACAGGTCACTTCTTGTCGATGGAAGCTCATTATCCAAGAAGTCAACCTAGGAACAACCCTTTCAGTACTTTGAAGCTTGCATGCCTCAATGGCAAGTTTCTCACTACCGGTGACAGGTTTACATCAATGGCCTTCGACCAAAAGATTTTGGGTGGTGTTCGATGCCAAGTCCCATTTTCACACAACTCAAATTTTACTATAGTACCTTGAGGGTCATCATCATTATCGGTGATTCCTCTCATGCCTGTTAACAACTTACATCATTGGCTGGTAATCAGGTGATGTCTTTCCATGTTCGACTACATAAATTTTTTCACATGGATCGACTTGTACTCCAGCAAAGATTGGATGAGTTTGAAGACCCTGGATCTAGTTTCATCCATCCGGGCTGCGATATATTTAGGAAAAAAAAGACATCAAATATACATCATTGCTGCACAAATGATCATTCGAATCAAAGGATGATGGCTCTATCAGAATCATCAGTCTGCCACACAGACGGTTGTCTGTCCTATGTACATGAAAATTAATTTATAAAGGTGAGCATGGGAATGCTCGACTCAGCTAGATCATGAAAATGTTATGAAGATAATGTATTTTATTATATCTTATTACAGGTCGCCTTCCAGTTCGAAAAACCTCGAATCCTCATGATAAAGCATTTCACCCGGCATCAAAAGATTTTCAACCTCATGCTTTAGGGGGCAACTGTTATAGACATATTTTGGCACTACAACCCCAATCATATATTTCCATAAACCAGGGGTTTCTAAGTCCCTAAAAGTGTTGTTTCATACCCTAAAGGAACAAGGTCAGCTGATTACATCATCTCCCAGAAGTTCTCCACAGAAAACTGGTCAAAACTGGACCATACAGACTGCTTAGTACAGAGGGTGCGATGCATCTCACCTGCCACATGCAAAAAGAGCAATGCATACTAAAAATCCCTTCTGTAGGGTGTGATGGGTGAGAGTAGACAAATGGCAGAGACAGTTTGCAAGGTGGATGATCATGGAATCTTCCAAAAACTTCTCCTGTGACACTTGCCTTTCTGACTTCACCCAGGGATGAGCAAGAGATCACCAATATCCAAGCAAAATAAAAAACTATCAGAGAGAAGACACTAATCAAAATCCCAGAAGCTGACTCATCCCCCTGCAATCTTCTATATATGGATCCCTCATCCCAGAGATCCAGAGGCTGGAATCTTGTATCTTGTAAGGAAGTGTTGTTGGTTTTCTGGTGGAACATCATAGTGTTGGGTGATCTAAGCTTTTCATGAGGTGAAGAAGGGCTTTCATGCTGGGAGGATGAAGCTAGGTCAGATCAATGGGTTGTAATCCTCTCTTCTAATCTCTATATCAATAAAGCTATTCAAGTTTTCCTCCACATTCTTGTATGTTTGCTAATATATGCATGTATGTGGTCAATATATATTTGGTCCTATATTGTTTATGATTGAAGATCTCTGTACTTTGAAGGTATTATGCTACTTTGATTTACAGGTACTCTTTGAAGCGGAGTAATCAAGTGAGGAGAGGCAAAGATCCGTCAGAGGGGAGAAGGAACAAGAAAGGAACCAAGCGAAAGATTAAGGTTGGTATTCTTTGCTCCTCTCTTATCTACTTCTCATAAAGGAAAACAAAAGTAACTTTAGTTTGTTTGTTTCTAAGATAGCTACCCATCTTAGTGGGACTAGCAGCTCTGCATAGACACTAGATTTCCCGATAACAATATGGCGACTCTGCTGGGGAGCGAATAGCTTGTTTGCTTGTCTATATTTGTTTGCTTTATAAACTACAGACGGAGCCTGAAGTAAAGCCAGCTAGCCTTCGAACTGCATTTTCTATGCAAGTGCAAAGTAGATCAATGCTACTTCAGTCTATCTATGTGTTTTGTTTATAAACTGAACAATTAATTTGCAAACATCGTAATTTCCCTGGTGGTGGCTCAAGTAACCTCATTGTTATAGCTCCAAATCTCACTCTTGTGGTTTGTGATGCTGCACTCATGGCGTAGGGCAACCCCTCCTTCCAGACCTGGTCCAAAATTTAAAAAATAGTGTTTTATTCCTTATACGTGACATTGCCTTGAGCTAAACGCGTGTATACACGGGAATGTGTATACCCAACCCGCGTATATGTTTAAAAACACTTAAAAAATAAATCTCCTTAATTTCGGGTGGAGATCACGGGTTTTACCTGTTGATTACCTGTTAGTGCCCGTGGCCCAACTGTTCCCAAAGAATTCCCAACTAAAAAACTACTTTGGGAGAAGTATAAAAAGCCTTCTATGGGAAGGCCAAAGGGAGGAGAGAAGAGAGAGAAATATTATTATGCTAAGATTTCCCTGACCAGGTTTGAAGATCCTTGTGCCTCCTGCACTTCCCCCATTCTACAGGAAACTCTTGTTTCCTTGTGTGTGTTGATGTTTTCATACTACTTGAGATATCATGGAGTAAGTCATGGAAGGAGTTTGTTAAAGGCTTGAGGTTGGACGAATCCGGGAGACGGTTCCGCTTGGAGCCCGCGAAAAGACGAATCAGGTGAAATTATTCCTTTCTGTACTTTATTTGTCTATAAAAAAAGAAACACATGTCTTTGTTCCTGATATAGATCTTCTTCATGTTTATGATGTTCATGTTATGATTCATATGTGAACGGTTGTTTAATTGCATAACTAACTACCTTTCCTTATAATATGAAGATGGTTTATTTATGATGTTTAGTCCATATACTGTTGTGCTTTCTTGAATTGATTGTTTTACAGGTCAAAGGAGCAAAAGGAACTCCAAGAAGGGTTTGGACCCTAGAAGGCTCTTCTCAAACGTAGGACCTCAGGTACGCCCCCTATCGTAGAGTTTGCTTATAGTAGCATTATGGCTGTATGGAATGTGTGTTTCTTTGTATATATAACTTCCATTCTGCTAGGGTATCCACCCAAGACCCTAGGGAAGTTTATCCCACAACAGAATTGGCGACTCCACTGGGGACAACACTATTGTTGTTCCTAGTTTGGGTGTATTCAAGCCAATCAGGGCTCAAATGTCTGTTTACCTTTTGTTGTTGTGTAGTCAGTGCCTGAATTGTGAGCTTTGATTAGTTTTCTTTCTAGATTGTTTTTTGTTTTTCTTGAAAGCTTTTATATACGTTGTTTTATCTGTTTATAGAAGCGTATATATGCATCTTTCCTTAAGTGAAACTGCGTATATGCATGTTTCCTTAAGCCTTGTCGCGTATACACGCATTTGTGTGCAAACACAGTCGCGTATATTTTTAATTGTCAAGATTTTTAAAATCTTTTTGTTTCTGGAAGTTTGTATGTTGGTTTGATTCTGTTTGGAATAGTTACTGTTCTGTCATAGTCTTTAGTTTTACAGCAAGCGTCTTGTTTCAAATTCTCTCTGATTGTGAAAAGGTTGGTCTTGTTCGTTTTTCTTGCAAACGTCATTTATTTTTGCTTATGCACACAAGGTTTCTCGTAAGGAATCTTGGTTGCTCTGTGTATTCAGGGTAGAAAGATTGATTTCGATCTTTGTGTTGAGTTTTGTTTTAATGACTTTTTGGTTTGCATGTTCAAACTATTTTTATGACCATCTGTTTTCTTGCTTCCGAAAGTTGTTGTTTCACACTTTCTTTAAAGTGGTCTTTTCAATCTTTTTGTTTTCATTGCCAATCTCGTCTCGCTGCCTTTTGATTGTTAAGAGCATTTCGAAGCACCTTTTTTGTTGAGTTCTCACTTGTTTTGTGTTGCAAACACGCAAAGTGCTTCATTGCCTATTCTTCGATCATAAAGTTTCAGTCTTGTTAGAGAATTTTTGAAAAGTCATTTCTTTTTGTATTTCTTTTTAAGGAAACTTCTTGAAACTTTTTTTTGCTTTCTCGAACTTTGTTTTGATTGAGTTTTCCTTTTTGTTGAGTGAAAGTGCCTATTTGTTTGTCTTCATCTTGCTTCTAGTGCTTAGACGAAATAAGCAACAAAAACTTATATTCCATCTAAACATTTAAGTGGAAAATCTAAAATTGATAAACAAGCAACTTTCATCTTTATTTAAGAGTTTTTTTGAATTGCACGGCATGTACTTGTTGCATTTAGGATATAGTTTGTGCATCTTTCTAGCACTATAGTTTTGTTAGCTTTTGTGAGTTGTGAAGTTTGAAGAAAAGAAAAAGAAAAGTTGTAGCTTTATTTGAAGTTCCTCTGAACCCTATAGAAATTTCTTTTCATCGAAAAACGAAAACAAGTGCATTTGCATGTAGTTTGGTTTTTATTAATTTCTTTTGCATCAAAACACCACTAGTTTCACTTCTATTTATCCCTTGACTTAAATAACAACCCATTTAAAATCAAGCGCTAATTTAAAATATACTAGAACTTTTTATATTTGTCAAGTTAGACACATCAACAAGTTTTAGGATATTTTAGGGCCTTGGATTAGGTGAGTGGAGAGTTAACTCTCCAAGGCCATTTTAAACTGTCAAACATAGGAGTCTGAATAGTAAGTGAAAATCCAATAGCGTTAGGAAGACCAAGAAAGCTCCAGATCTGGGAGTTAAGCATGAGGGTCTGTAAAGACAGGGAAGAGAGATACCCCCTCTCCTACTTGTCCGAACTTACCTCATGATTGTTCCACCTGGCTTCTGATACGAGTTGGTAACCTTAGTTGCTACTCCTAGGGATCTACACAGGTGGCTGTAGAGGGGAATCTCGTGGCACCTGAGGTCAACGTTGTATCACTCTCAATGGTACTACTGGAGGGAACCCTTGCAAATCTTGGGGGCTTGCACCGGCGCAGGCTGTTGTTAGGAGGTCAGCGTAAATTTCTCTGTTACCTTCGCTGATAGGACTGGGCCATCATTATCCCAGACTATCTTCAGAAGGCCCCTTACATCACTTTCTCATATTTTGGTGTTCGGTCCTAATCACCCAGAGAAGAAATACTTGGAAGTTTTTTGAATGGTTGATATCTTTAGGGACTTTGTAGTGTGTGCTCTGTGCTCCTAGTTGGCCTAGCTTTCAATTTTTTGAGTCTTTAGTTAGATCTTAACAAAAAATTCAAAGTGGCTGATCGATCGCCTAGACAGTCTCGAAGACTTCGTGGTCTTTCACTGATCCGGATTTAAATAGGAACACAACAAAATACAGAGATAACCATATACAGAAAGATGCAACGGAAATAATACTTCATTTCATTAATGGAAATACTGAAATATGCTTACAACTAGAAACAGAAGTAAACCAGCTAGGGCGATGGTAGCTTATCTCTGAGAAGAGATGTGGTGGCTGCATGCCTCTAAAATGTGTTACAATGAGGTTCGAAGGCTTATTTATTGTTGAGAAACAATGGAAAACCCTTCACATTCCAAAACCTAACCCTAGAAGATGAAACGCCAAATTGTGGGCCCCGTTTTTGGGTAAGTTGGTACCTCAACTTCTCGGGGTTGCGAATTGGTCGTATTATCTCTGTTTAACGCGCATGATAGCCCATTAGAAAGATCTCTCCAAGGAATATGACGAAAAAGATGATTTTTTGAGAGAAAAATCATTGGCGGTAGATTTCCCAAAAAACGTCGTTTAGGGCCTCAAAACGGTTCCGAAAGTTTAGGACCCAAAAAAATGCTAAAAATAGTAAACTGTGCTATAATTAAGGAAACTAAAATACTGAAAGAGACAGTTGTGGGGGTCCAAATGGGATAGGTGGGTGGCCACCAACATCCACCTGGATCATTCCTCCCCCCTTAGGAAGCAATGGTCCCCATTGCGTTGAGTTCCTCCATCTGCTGAACTTGTTTTGCACTGTCTGATGTGTCCAGTAATGGTGGGAAGCATGGTCGATGACGGTCCACATTGAACACTTGGTGCAGGTGAAGGAATGGAGGAATGTTGTGCTCCAAAGCATTGTTCCCCCCAAGCTTGGTACTGCTGTAAGAACCATGTTGGAGTGGTCTGAGCTTCTGATGGGTTCTGGTAAGGCGTTCTTTCTGTCGATGCAACCAGACTTTGTTGCCCACCTGAAGCTTGTGTGGTACCCCTATGGGTGAGGAGAAGTTGTTCCTGTGTTCTGTCATGACCGTATCCCTTTGCTGCTGCTGCTGTGTTGAGGAACCCTTTGTGGTGGTCATGGATGTAGCAACGATCTTCCCCTTACTTTGGGAGTGAACCATACAGATGAATTTCCTGGTCTGTGATATGAGCTTGCTGCCTTTCTTAGCATTGATCAAAGATGTGGCGGTAGGTGGAGC
>APFE030815437.1:185421-203498 GCA_000404065.3 Pinus taeda | reverse complement strand
AGTCTCGCTTCTTCTGTTTGAACTTTTGCTCGATTTTGACAGCGTATCGATACGTCGTGCCGAGTGAGGAGATGTTCAGGAACTCCATCTCTTCCTGGATGTATCTGTGTAGGCAATCGCGGTATTTGAGTACCAGATGCAGCTCAGAATTGTTGATACCCAATTGTGTGCGAAGGGTATGAAAAATGTTTGTGAACTCCGGCACATCTTGGTCTCGTCCCTGCCGCAGTGTGGTCCATTTTATGTATTTGTCCTCATAGCTTTTGACAGGGTAGTACTGCTCCTTGATGGCATCCCGGAAGTCATTCCAAGTGGGTGCAACTGAAAATAGTGAGCCTGTACTTTCATCCTTTTGCTCGCACTAGGTTTCCCACCAGTCCTTAACGTGGGGGGCTGCTTTGAGAAGAGTGAAAACAATCTTTTCCCGACTTGAAAATTCATGAACAGAAAAATACCCATCTAGAAGATTTAACCATTTATCTATGGCATCTGCATCTATTTGACCCTCAAAGATGGGGATTTCAAAGTTAACTTGTACCTTAAATAGTGTGGCATTTCTAGAGTAGCTATTGGAAGCCAATGCGTCGCCTCTGGGTAGCTGCTGAAGGATCTGCACAAAGCTATCCATCATTGCATTCCTTTGCCACTCGAGCGCTCTTCGAGAAAGATTTTGATAGGATCTCCTACCCCCTTGTATTTCTTCTCATCCGCCATGGGAGGCCGTCAGGATTTGTGAGGCTGGTCTTGCAAAGGCAGTTCAAGCCCTAACTCCTTATATCCTAACCTCATTGGGGACATGTAAAGAAAAACAGAGAAAAAGCAGACCACTCTGATACCACTGATTCGGATTTAAACAGGAATGCAACAAAATAAAGAGATAACCATATACACAAAGATGCAACAGAAATAATACTTCATTTCATTAATGGAAAATACTGAAATATGCTTACAACTAGAAATGGAAATAAACTAGCTAGGGCGATGGTAGCTTATTTCTGAGAAGAGATGTGGTGGCTACATGCCTCTGAACTGTGTTACAATAACGCTCGAAGGCCTATTTATTGTTGAGAAACAATGGAAAACCCTTCACATTCCAAAACCTAACCCTAGAAGATGAAACGCCAAATTGTGGGCCCCGGTTTTGGGTAAGTTGGTACCTCAACTTCTCGGGGTCGTGAATTGGTCGTATTAGCTCCGTTTGACACACATGATAGCCCGTTGGAAAGATCTCTTTGAGGACTATGAAGGAAAAGATGATTTTTTGAAAAATTAATTCTTGGTGGTAGATTTCCCAAAAAACTTCGTTTAGGGCCTCAAAACGGCTCCGGAAGTTTAGGACCCGAAAAACTGCTAAAAATAGTAAACTGTGCTATAATTAAGGAAACTGAAAAACTGAAAGAGACAGTTGTTGGGGTCCAAATGGGATAGGTGGGTGGCCACCAACATCCACTTGGATCATTCACCACCAAGTGTAGAGCCTTCACCTAGAAGGCGGATAGGTAATACTGCCGGTGGGTTTCGTCCTACAGCAGCTGACGCATCGGGGATTGATCCTCCCCTTAGGGGCATCAGTGTTCAAGATAGACCTGGTACTTCCACAGAACAAGAGAGAAATACTCCAGTACTTTCTCGAGTTCTCTTTCAGGTGGAAGATAACGTAGAGGTAGAAGAACTCTCAGAGTCGTTAGCGGCTCCGAATTCTCCCCTACCTTATAGTCATCCGGAAGTATTACAATACATTGGGTCTCCAGTGCATCGACCGTCAAGTCCAGGTCACACTACGCACTTACCATCGATGACCACTACTGGAAACATGGCTTGTACTACAAGTGCTACGACTATGCAGACTCCAATATTTGTACAAGGGGGAGGAACTATTTCCATCCCCTCTGCTTCTTTATTCAGTTCTTTTGCTAGCACATCTTTAGCTGGGTCTACCTCCATTCCTTCTACGAGTGGAAACTCCCAAACCAATGCTTCTAGTTCTGGATTTTTCCCATTTGGCACCCATTCACAGGGTATTCTGTGAGTTCCGTTTAGTGCCGCCACATCCATGATGGGTGGATTGGCTTCATTCTAGGGTTTTCCTTTTGGAAGTGGTCATATACCACATTCCAACCCAACAATTGGATCTATGCCTTTCTCTTCTTTAGGACAAGGTAGCAATCCTTTTTAAGGTTGGACTAACCCTGCGGTTAGTAGTATGGGAATTGGGAATTCATTTCTCAGCCAAGAAGGGAATAGGCCGTACTCCACAGTTAGTTCATTTCGAAGTATTCCTCCCCTAGCCTCTACTTAGGATCCTTATCAGGGGTTGTCAACTCCTTATAATCCTTTAGGAGGAAGCTTCGCTGGTTATGGAGGTTTTGCAGCCAGAGTTGGTCAAACTCCGAGTTATGCTAGATCACAAGGCATGCCTTTTGGTTCAGTTGGTTCTGTAGGTTACTTCGGGCAGCCTAGTGCCTTCCAAAATCCAAGCCAATCTTTTCAGAAATTTGGGAGTTCCGCCCAGTTTGGGTGGAACCCCCAAGGTCCTCCTAGGCTTCCGTTTCTGGCAACTTTGAACTTGCCAGACCTCACAAAGTTAACAAACGATCCAATCAAATATAATCCAACCTAGCCTCCAGTCCCAACCAAACTCCCTTCGGACATTCCGAAATTCGAAGGGAAGAGCAGTGAGAACCCAGGCGACCATGTGACCACATTCCATTTGTGGTGCTCGTCGAACTCCCTTATTGATGATTCAGTTAGGTTGAGACTTTTTCAGCGCACCTTGACTGATAATGTGGCCAAATGGTATATAGAGTTTCCAGGGGGCAGCTTTACATCTTTTGCCGACTTAGCTAATATTTTCTTAAATCATTTCCAGTTGCCCATCTGTTATGATGTCGGAACTGAACTTCTGGCCAATTTTCGTCAGGACACGACAACTCACTTTTCTGACCATATTCAGGAATGGAGACGAAGAAAGAGGCTCATTAAAGCTGAAATCCCTCCAGAGTACCGTCTCGAATGGTTTTTGAAATCTTTACAACCTGAGATCTCTAAGGATGTCTCGATGTCCAGAGTTTACTCCGAGGAGCAAGCTATTTTTAGGGCCCAACAATTAGAATTGATCTACTCTCAGTCTGGGATCCTACAAAAATACTTTCCAAATGCTCCTGGGTCAAAGGTTGACATATCCTATTCGAAGCCAGGTCCCCATGGGGATGGTATCGTTGGATCGGTAGACACAAATGTGGTGAACTTGTTGAGCCAATTGCAGTAGTTGTCATTGCAAATTGCTTCAAACAACCAAGTCACATCGTCTACTACTTTGTCTTCCCAACCCTCTTCGATTAATGTCGTCCAATTTGATAACCCCAAAGGAAATCAAAACTCCAATGGGAAAAAGAAAGGATGAGGTAAGAAAAAGAATCAGGATGGGAAGGCTAACACAAATAAATTCGGTAATAATGCTGGTAAGGGTAGAAATGAGTCTAGAAAGAAAGTCAAGTTTCCATGCAAGTTGTGTAGTGGACACCATTTAACTCATCTCTGCCTGAAGATTCAGGACACTTAGTGCTTGTTAGGGTAGCAAGGGGCTTCTAGTTCTCAAGCTGTGTTAACCAACCCTTTTCCCCAAGGGCAGTAATTGCTTGCTGGCGCGAGTTCAAATCCTAGTACCTCCTCAAGGGGCAGTCAGGAAGGGGAAAAATCATCGAACATTTTCATGATGGGTTCTAATGTCCATGTGGCTACTCGGTCACGTGATTATGGTGAAGCCGAAATTTCCAAGGACAAAACTACTCTCGGAAATACTGACCTTCATATTGAGCGACCCCCTGTTGAGACTATACCACGGATACCGAAAGGTTCTGCTAAATGCGTAACTATTAATCCTAATTCTAGGACTGCCCAGAATTATTCCATTGTGGAGGATCTGGCCCAGAGTCCATGCACCATGTCCGCTTTAGAGGTTCTCTAGTTGTGTCCAGCTCAGCGAAGTGCTTTACTCTCGACCATTGGGGCAGTTGATCCAACCAACTCTTTAGTGCTCACTTTTGACATGTTAAATGTCAAAAAGCGACTCCCTCATCACATGGCTTTTCAGATAAAGTCTACATACCGAAAGATTAACATTTTTCGCAGTGTTATTGATGAAGGAGCTTCCACGTACGTCATGTCGATGTCATGTTGGAAGGCCATTGGATCTCCTTCAGCTGTTCCTTCACCTACCCTCCTGACTGTGTTTGATGGGCATTCTCACAAGCCGCATGGGATTATCCCAACCTTTCCTATATGTGTTGGAGGAAAGGTTGTCAATATTGAAGTATAGGTCATAGATGCTAACCTAGACTATAATCTCCTCTTAGGAAGGAACTAGGTATATGAGATGGATGTCGTCGTTTCGACTCTATTTCGTGTCATCTGCTTTCCTCATGAAGGTGAAATCGTTAAGGTTGATCAGTTGGATAATTGTCCAGTTGATCCTCAAGCAACTTTTGACGCTACTGTCCCCTTAGTGGATAACCCTCGCCTGCCTACTGAGAATCTAGGATTTGGGATGTATTCCTCATTGATGGGTACCTTTGAGTTTCCCTCTCCCATCACTTGAATAAATGTCATTTCATCATCCAAGGAGTCTCCTCGAGAAGGTTTCTTCCAAACTCATTATTTTATGGACCCTTGGACCTTGCCTTCACCTATGACCACATTAGCTGAGGGAAGAGTAAATGGAATGGAATCCCCTATGTCTGCGGCTGAGCTTAGATATCAGTCTATCGTTAAATCTGCAGACGACCACTCCACTCCTTTTTCCGAAAGAGGAGTTTCAGGGTTATGTGGCCCCGGCTTGGGCCTTTGATTCCACCTCCACCTTGGATTGCTTAGATATAGTTTTACCTTCTGAAGAAGAAATCCTTGAAGTGATGATGGGTGTAGATCAACCTTGGGAAGACTTACACCATCGTTCATATTTTCTTCCTCCATTGCAGGAAGTGGAATCTAGATTCTCCGAGCTATTTACTAGTGATGTTTGTAAGATATCAAATCCTTTGGCTCCAGCACACTTTCGTGCCGAAGGTAATATGTCGGTGATTTCAGAAACGATATCTATAAACATCTCTAGGGACCCTAACGTGATCGAGAATCTCTTCATTGGAATTGAATGTTCCCCTGAAGAAGTGCAAATTTACACCGACCTTTTCAAGGAATTTCGAGATGTATTTTCTTGGTCTTATGAGGAAATGCTTGGCATTGATCCTTCTATAGTTCAGCATGAGATCAAGATGTATGAAAACGCCAAGCTAGTTCATCAAAGGCTTCGACCGGTTAATCCTAGGAAAGCAGCATCCATTAAAGCCGAAGTAGAGAAGCTGCTCAAGGCAGGTTTTATATACCCTGTTCCTCTTACCGATTGGGTTTCTAATCCAGTCCCTGTAGATAAAAAGCAAGGAACAATCCGAGTATGCATCGACTTTAGGGACTTAAACAAGGCTTGTCCAAAAGATAATTACCCCACACCATTCATTGATTAGATTATTGATGAGTGTGCGGGTAATGAGATTTTTTCCTTCATGGACGGTTTTTCTGGTTATAATCAAATTTCCATCTGTCCTGAAGATCAACATAAGACGAATTTTATATGTCCCTGGGGTACCTTTGCATACAAAAAGATGATGTTTGGTCTCAAAAATGCTGGAGCTACTTTCCAGCAAGCCATGTCATATGCTTTCCACAACATCAAACATATCATTGAAGCGTTGACTATGGGGTATTCCAATGTCAATGTCTAACCTTGAGGTAGTTGATTCTCCATTTGGTCGAAAATGTGCCAATATCCTTCAGGGCCTTCAGGGGATGATATCTGAATAAGTAGAGTATTTTCGGCCTGAGGCAATTTTACGACGCTGCCTAGATCTGGGATCATAGGAGATTCTAGTTCAGACAACTGTGGTTATCCCTTAGCAGTTCCACTGGTTTCTCCCTCTCCATCTCTTAAATTGCACGATTTTCCCTTTTGTGAAGGATCAAAATTTAAATTTTTGGTAACCTGAAAGCTCTATTCGGATCCCCTGATTTGGCTATGAATCTCAACGTAAGTTGCAGATTGTGAACCTGCTTTGTGAGGGATTATGGTAGGGCTTTTTATAGATATAGTCAGGGGTCCTATTGATGCCTGAGATTGTGCTTTTCTTATGATTTCGTCTATAAAAGTTGATCTTCCAAGGTTCACCGATCCCTTGGGTTTTGTTGATTTGGGTGGGGGGTTCTGATCTTTTTATATCTTTTTATTCCTAGTCATTCATAAAAAACTCCTACTCCTATTTAACCTCTATGCATTTTCTGAAAGTGCGCGATGAGCAAGCACTTTAGTTGCTAGTTACGTAGGTTCTTACCTCCCATTTTAAAAACTCAATTCTCTTACAAAAATATAAATAAAAAGAAATCACTTTGAAACACTCTCCCCGACAACGACACCAAAATGTTGGTGCACTAAGATGACTATTAAAAGAAATATTAATACCTACATTAATTATCAACCCAGGGTAAGTCTACTTATTTCAAGAGTGTTCAACATTGTCTATGCAAGTGAATTTAGAGGTTAATTCAAAATGAAATGATTTAGAATCGTTGCAATAATTAACATCTAATTCTTGAAGTTCAATCCAAGCAAATCTGAAAGCAGAACCTTAAAAAAGTTTCAAATCTATTTTAACCTATTTGTGCAGAAAACTGAATATGAATGCAAGTAAAAGAAATCACTATTAGCATATCTAACTAGCATCCACAATAACTCATTCAGTAAGAAAGGAAATATTCATCAAATGAAAAACAAGCACTACTCAAGCTTTTAATTGAAAGTAACAACTATAAACTTAAGATTTCTGATAACACTACTTCAGAATGAACATAAATCAGATACATAACTAATCTGTTAAATTCACCAAAGATTAACATGCAACTGTGAACATAGCAAGATCTGGAATCTAGTTTGAACGGCAAAGGTAAATCATAATGATCAATACTCACATCAATCAGAATAATTATAATTTAATGAAATAATAGGAATAACTGTTGCAAGAATAATCAGAAATAAATATGACACAATTAAAGCAGTAAATCTCCTATCGACAGGGCCCAGAGTCTCCAGAAGTCATTGCTGAAAGAGACTCAATACGATTATAGGTAAAATAGAGTCTTCTTCATTAAACTCAATAATAAAGTTATATCATCACTAAAGTGAGAATACTCGATGTCCAAAGTGAACAATTACAATCTTCAAATTTCTAGCTAGTTCTTCTATTTTGCTTGTTGGCTTTATATAGCTTATGAGAGACAAACGAATAGAAGTGAATCCTTAGGATTAGGATATACTGAGGATTTTGCAACCGAAAATCTGATTTCATTGCAAAATAAACTTGATTCTCCTCATCTTCCTCTATCCTTTTTAATAGAGACATTGTCCATTTTCCTTTCTTAGTCACTGATGTTCCATAGTTTGAACAACAATCGTCCAATTCACATTCTTTCATATAAAAATAGAAAAAGTTAGCTTTAACGGCCAAAATTACTCAATTCGTTAATGATCGATTTTATCCAGCTTCTGCAATTGTTTTTCTCAATTCCTTTCTAAAATGAAGATAAAATGAATGATTCATTATAAGATGTTGGGATGGGGTCCCCTGGGTTAGTTTTGTGGCAAAAGCCCAAGTTTTGGGAAAAAACCCAAGTTTTGATGTAAAAATATGTAAAGTCTCTGCAAAATGTGGTCATGGAGTGCGTAGTTATTTAAAGAATCAAAAATGGTTTTACCCTTCTTTTATGTAAACTAAGTCAGATTTTGAAGATCTACCCATGGTCCACAGACCATGGGATTATATAAATAGGTGTGTCTTGGAGAGTCTAAGAGAAGAAACAGAATTTGTATATGGGTACAAGTGAGGAAGTCTAGCATAGAATTATAAGTCTTAGAGGAGGGAAAGGCTCTAAAACTGAGTGCATAGAGGCCTAGAGTAGTGTTTGCAGCTAAGTGAGCAGACCCCTGCAACTCAGTGCGCAGGGACATCTTGAGTCTGTAAGCTTAACTGAATGTTAATAAAGAAGATTGTTGTAGAAATTATTATGTTTTATCTATTAACTTTTGTTATGTATGAATACAATTTATGTTGTGCTGAATAAAGGGTTTATGAAATAATGATGTATTGATGTGTGACTTTACTTGATCAACTTTGTTATCTGAACACAATTAATGTTAAGTGGTTACATGAAGATTGTAATGATTTCTGTTAAAGTTATCAACCCTTAAGTAGAACTGAGAAAACAATGGTCTAAAGGGTATTCTAAAGTACGCGTAAGTAGCTAATTGACCTACTCAAGGTCCACAAAAGCCAATCGTACACCTTCGCAAAGGTCTAGAGCTTGATTGAAAGAAGTTACAACACTAGGCTGCAGGAGCATAGAGGTCTGCGTGAAGGAAAATATAGGTCACCAAAAGGACATCCACTGATCATTCGGTGTGGAAACTTGGTTCCTGCATCCCCCCATACTACTTTAGGTGATACTTTAGTTTGTACACCATGGATTGATGCTGAAAGGTCCAGTAGTGTAGGTATTTGTTTGGCACAACTAACTCTAAACCTAGGTCAAGACCCCCTAATCCAACAAGTGGTTATGTTTCCATGACCAGGACCTGCATAAAGAAGTGTGATGTCGCATCACTAAAATCCCACCAACAAGGGAATTAAGAAGTGGTTGGATAGAAAGATCCACAAATTCACACCGCAAGAAAAAAAATCCACGCTTGACAAAAGAACAGTGGTTGGATAGATATTTATACACATAAATCCACAAAATCTTCTTCTTCACCTTCCCCTTTGAACTATACAAGTGGATTTCTAAATTCGTAGATGACCAAGGAAGGTGGAGGCTTCACGATCGAATAATGTGGACCTCGAATCTCATGTAGAGGTTGGAAGCTTCTGAAGATAAAATCGCATGCGCAGCCGATCACTGCCTTGATCAAATCATTGGAGGATTTGTTATAGAGCTTGTAGTTGATACCTCAGTCAGTTATAGTGAACAGGAGTGATGCTTCTTCAAAGGAACACGAGGTAAGTATTTACAATCTTTGAATACTTGGATTAAGATGTTGTTGTGTGAAAAATGGGTTATGCCACTGCCTTGATGTTTTGAGCTATGTGAAGTTGAAAATTATTCAGGGATAGAGGGAGAACAAGCCCTAAATATAGCCCACTAATTGAACCTCCTCTATGTGACGATGAGGGAGTAGCTCAGGCTTCGCCATAAAGCTCTGTATAATTTATAATGCAAGGTTTTCCATGAATACATCATCCATCCACACCACCTCCGCCTTCACCTACATAACACACACCTTTGCCCACACTGCCACCACCATCACCACTGGTCAACATGTTGAATAAAATGAAGTTTCCAATTTTCAAGGGCTTAGGAAGTGAGGATCCTGATCTGTTTTGGTTTGTTGCAAAGGTTGTGTGGACATCACAACAAATTATGGATGATAATATAAAAAAGGTGCAATTGGTTACTGCTCTGTAGGATCATGTGCTAACATGGTATGTTAAGTATTGCACAAATACTCCGTTGGCATTGTTGGAAGATACTCAGACTGCTCTGAATATGGAATTCATTAAGCCTAAATTTGAATTGCAATTGGTAATTGGATTTAATGAAATCATGATGAGGCCCGGTGAAATGCCATGGGAGCTAGATCAAAGACTGAAGTGTGGGATCTATGATGAGCCTCATCATTGGGTAATTATACAGGGCTTAATTCGCCTCCTAGCTTAGTCAAACCAACTTTTACCACAACTTATTACGTGCTTTTTGTTATATTTTGTTTATGAGATGAGTTAGAGTTGGATATTATGCCTAGTGGACTAATATGCATTGAACGCAGGATTGAAAGAGAAAAAAAAGGAATTTTTGCAAATACTAAGGTTAAAACTTGAATGGGACAAGGGAAAGGGATTGTAGGAGGTAAATCCTCCTCATTTACTTATCCCTCATCCAAATATTCCTCCATCCATCACACTAGCTCGGAGTGCAAGTAGCCAATCCATGAGGATTAGAAGGCAATCGAGAAAGTCAGAGACAAAGAGCTCGTTTATCTTGAGTTCGAGAGCTGAGCCTCCCTGATTTTAAGGAAGTCATTGGGGACTTTAGTTGTATAAGTAGAGAGGCCTAGATCCTCGTTAGGATTCAATTTTGTTTGTATAAGTCTAAGCTATTTTCGAGCTCTAGACTTGTGAAAGTTTTATTGATGTAATTTTTTGTTTTGGTAATAAGAATGAGTTTTGTTTTGAGCCAGCACTAATTTAACTCAGAGGGTTGAAGCTCTTGGGTTAGGGACCAACCCTAGTAGCTAAGGCTCCTCTTTCTTGTATATGTATGTTTATATTAGTATCATAGCTTCATTGTTAATTTGATTTTAGATGTGTTTTCATTTCAAGTAGTGTAGATTGGATTGGTTGTTTATTAGTTTGATTCCATTTGTGCCTTACTTCAGTAGCAGGTTAGCAAGGATAAAAGGGGTTCCACAAGTTTTTTAGTGGATGTATTGGCCTCATTTCCTCCCTTTGGGATCATTATTTGAGAAAGGGACCCTTATGCAGCCCCAAAAACACAAATTTCTATTTCTTGCATAAGCTTTAGAGGTTATTGTATTTAAGTTAGCATTTGATCAATTTTGCAAAGTAGGATTTCATTGCCATTTCTTCTATCTTGACTCTTGAAGTAGATCTCATCCATGCTTTCATTCCTTTTAGCAACTTTCCTCATGCATAATGTAGTTAGTCAGTTCATTAATTCTGATTTTCTAGCTTATGAGAATGCTTCTTGTTTGCATAGCTTTGGGGAATTATATATGTTTTATGCAGAGTAGGTGCTTCACGAGGAGACAAAGACCTCATAACCAGCAACCACTTTCCACTCCATCCACCATAGTCATTCCTTATTTTCACCATCACCTTCACTAGTTGTCATCATTTTTCATAGAAATTATTCCAATCACATTGAGTGAATCCTGTAGAAAATCTGATGTAGGTTAACCCTGTAATGCAATATAAATCAAAGCAAAATACTATAACCAACTACTACTATTAATTTGTGGAAGCTTAAAGATCGATCTGAACAATATAACCAAAAGAAGAAGAATCAATGCACAATCCACATGAACATATTTTGGGGAAAGCCTTAGCTGAAAACCCCACTATCTGTATTCTCATACAAGGTGGAAATACATAGGAATTATACAAAGCCTTAGCTCTCATAGCTAGCCAGCTCTCAGTAAAATCCTCACAGATGCTCATAGGAAATCTTGGCTTCTCTCAAGCCTTCCTCTCTGCCCTCCAAGCTCATATTTCCTTGTGTTGTTCCTTGTGGATGATCTTCACGTCACCAAGTGGACGATCTCCTCACTCACACTATCAGAACTGCGCAATCCTCAAGGAATGATGCCTTGACTACATGCATGAGTTTTATTTATAAGAAAACACATCCAACTGATAGTACATTGTCCTTGTCTTTAATCTCAACTAGGTCTTCCCATAATAGACATGCATGAGTTACTGATGAGAGAATCTTCAGTTAACTGGAGTAGCACTAGTTGGATGCATGCTTGCATCAACTAATTGTTAACTCTCTATTAGTTCCTCAAATAGTTTCGAACTAATTTAACTAGACTTAACTTAGTAAACCGAATTAACTAATTACAACTCAAATATAACTCAATCTTATCTCCTTAATTTAAGGGATAACTCGTGCATGACTTCAGAAAGACTTCTAACTTGAATTTATCCAACTAATTAATTCAAAGTGAATTAATTAATTATTTCCAAGTAGTTGTTAAGACTAAATTCAATTTTAATTCAAAATTTAATTCAAGGACAAATTAAATTGGAATATTCTTGTTTCCATATTTCAACACTCCCTCTCAACAAGAAAGGGATTATTTGCCACCCTGATCCTATCTCTATGGAACTTGAATTTACACCTTGACAATGCCTTCATCAAAATGTCAGCAACTTGTTCCTCTGTCGAAATATATTATAGCAACATGATCCTCTCAAACTGTGAAAAGCCACGAGCAAGAAACCTTGCCTTTTGCTTCTCCACACTACCATGAATAGCTTTCTTTACCTTGTAATGCACTGCGTAAACCCCCATACTTAAACTTGTTCCTCTGTCGAAATATATTATAGCAACATGATTCTCTCAAACTGTGAAAAGCCACGAGCAAGAAACCTTGCCTTTTGCTTCTCCACACTACCATGAATAGCTTTCTTTACCTTGTAAAGCCAACAGGAACTCACAACTGACTTGTTCTCCAGTCTCGGAACACGTCCAAAACACTGTTATGAACTATGGAGTCATACTCCTCCACCATAACATCAACCCAAGTTGGTTGCTGCAATGATTCCTCAAAGGAAGATGGCTTAGTCTCAACACACTCCCCAGCAAGGGCCATGTATTGAGCGTACCTCTTAGGTGATCTCCTCTATCTATCCTGAGAAGATGGTGCTCCCAAATT
Source organism: Pinus taeda (assembly GCA_000404065.3). NCBI lineage: Eukaryota > Viridiplantae > Streptophyta > Pinopsida > Pinales > Pinaceae > Pinus > Pinus taeda. The sequence goes on along the minus strand of APFE030815437.1, from coordinate 190,945 downwards.
CTCTCTTGCATCCTTCAACAATATGTCAGCTTCTCTTGTGTGCTTCTGTCCATCTATGGAAGACTCTGATTGAGTGGATGTCTCCACCTTTGGAACCTCTGCATGTGGCTGCTTTGCATCAGTCTAAGGCTCCTCCTCCTTAGGAATGAATAATTCCTTCACAGCTTGTAGTTGGAGCTCCCTCTCAAGGAAAACTCGCATGGCCTTCTTCTCATCAAACTTGAGATCTCTTCGAGGCACTGTCCTTTGATTAGTAGGCAAGTACACCCGATAGTTGTGAGCTGTATCAGTGTACCCCACAAATATCTCCAACTCTACTATTAGCTCAAGCTTCTTCCATGCATCCTTTGTCCCATGACAATATACCAATGAGCCAAAGATCCTGAAGTGCCCCACATCTGGTCTCTTAGCAGATAAAGCTTCCTCTGGTGTCTTCATCCCAAGTATAAGATAAGGGCTTCTATTGTACAAATAGAGTGTTGTGTTGCGTGTCTCAACCCACAAGTGAAGTGGTAGCCCTTGGTCATGCAGCACTGCTCGTGCTGCCCCTATAATACTTCTGTTCTTCCTCTTAGACACCCCATTCTGCTATGGGTTATGAGGTGCTGTCAACTCTCGTTTAATTATTTGCACTACACATAAGTCCTTAAACTCTTGAGAGACATATTCTCCATCGTTTTTGCTTCTCATGGCCTTGATCTTCTTCCCTGAATCTTTCTCGACCAAAGCTTTGAACTGACAAAACTTTCTGAAAGCTTGGTCCTTCTTCTGCATGAAATAAATCCGGTATTTACGAGAATAGTCATCAATGAAAATCACAAAATACCTTTGCTTCAATGTGGATGCCATCGAGAATGGTCCACACACATCAGTACGAACTCTCTCTAAGATATCCTCTGCTCTACTATCTCGATCATGAAAGGAAGACTTGGTGTACTTTCCCAAGGTACAACCTTTGAATGTGTCAAATTGCTCAAGTTTACCTTTGGGAAGTCCTGTAGATATCTGTTGCATTATCTTTAAAGCCCCATGATGCAAATGGCCCAACTGCGTGTGCCACAACTCGCCAATGTCTTGGCTTTGCACCAATTCTGCTTTAATACTCAATGTTTCATAATCATCTAACTCTGGTTTATAGAGATTCTTCACCCGAATCCCTATCCTCTTGGTTTGACCCATGGCTATGTGTCTTAGGAATGCCTTTCCTTTACTGAAGACAAGATCGTAGCCTTTGTCCTCCAACATTGATACCGATACCAAGTTCTTCTTTAGTCCAGGCACATACTTCACATCTGTCAAGGTGATATGAGCTCCATGCTCCCTCTGAAAAGCAACTGTGCCCACTCCTGAAACACTATACCTTCCGTCATCACCCATCTCTATGTGCATCTTGAGGTCTTTCTCGTCCAAGGCACTTAGTAAACTTTTATCATTGGTCATGTGGAATGAGGCTCTACTGTCAAGATACTAGACACAACCCATCATCGATGACACCATGCATGCGATGAGGGTAAAGTCCATTTCAAACTGAGACGCTAATGCGTCACCTTCTAATCCTTCTAAGGATCCCTTCTTGTACTTATTCGATGGGCAATTAGTCACATAATGTCCCATCTTGTGACAATTAGGGCATCTTACTTTAGACATGTCACCCTTCTTCCCTCCATGAGAATAATTCGATTTGAAATGGGAAGCCTTCCCCTTATCTTTCGTTGCCTTACTTGCTAAGGCTAGATTTTCTTCATCATCATTCTTGGATGAAGAACCATCTCATGTGCTCTTCCTGATATCCTCCTACATAAGATTTGACCATAGTAGTTCCCAATTCGGCAGTTTCTCCCTTCCATTCACAAAGTCCTGGTAGCTATTCCAACTCTTTGGAAGGCCAAGGATAGTGAGGCTCACCATATCATCATCGTCAGTAGTTATTCCCACACTACCAAGCTCATCTCTGTAGGTGGTGAGCTTGTTCAAATATGTGGAAATAGTATCACCTTTGTCCATCTTGATTCTTCAAAGCTTATCATTAAGCACCAATTTCTTTTGGTCACTACTATTCTGGTAGAGGTCCTTCAATGTCTTCCACATTGAAAATGGATTATCCTTCCCATGGAGACTTGAGACAATATGGTCTCGAGCTCCCTCAAAGATGATTTGTCTCACCTTTGCCACACACTTCTTCCACTTAGCCAACTCTTGTGCATTAGTTGAAGCTGGATTTGGGATTTCTTGATCAATGAATTCCTTCAAGCCATTGTCTTCTAATATAGCCTCCATTCTATCTTTCCATGCTATGTAATTTGAGCTACCTTCCAAGGCATACTTGAGTCTCAGGCCATAGAATGTCGTTGGCCAACCTTGAAGTATGATATGAATTCAATTTGCACTTGCAACCCCGAACTTCAAACTTCAAATTCTCTTCTCAGTATACTATTCAAAGCTCCGATACCATGTAGAATTTTCTACAAATCTAGCTCTGATACCACGTAGAATAATTTCTACAAATCTAGTTCTTGATACCATGTGGAAAATCTACTGGTAGGTTAACCCAATAATGCAATATAAATCAAAGCAGAATACTATAACCTACTTCTACTATCAATTTGTGGAAGCTTAAAGATCGAGTTGAACAATATAACCAAAAGAAGAAGAATCAATGTGCAATACACATGAAAATACTTCGGCGAAAGCCTCAGCTAAAAACCCCACTATCTGTATTATCATAAAAAGTGTAAATACATAGGAATTATACAAAGCCTTAGCTCTCATAGCTAGCCATCTCTCAGTACAATCCTCACAAGCAATCTTCGCTTCTCTCAAGCCTTCCTCTCTACCCTCCAAGCTCTTATTTCCTTGTGTTGTTCCTTGTGGATGATATTCACCTCACCGAGTGTATGTTCTCCTCACACACACTGTCAGAACTACACAATCCTCAAGGAATGATACCTTGACTACATGCATGAGTTTTCTTTATAAGAAAACACATGCAATTGATAGAAAACTGCCCTTGTCTTTAATCTCAACTAGGTCTTTCTCATAATAGACATGCATGAGTTACTATGATCAGTATCTCATTGCTGAAGCCTCATTCCTTTACATTTTTCAGCATCCATTGATTAGGATTAGTAAATGTTTTTATGTATTTGTCCGTCATTTACAATCCCTAGTCAAAAAGTAGCTTAAATCGAACGGTTGTTTTTGATGCAAAAGTATCGTAATTGTCATTTTGGGTCAAAAAGAAGAGTGTCATAAAGTATTCCTCCTCCAGATAGTCGATTGTACTTTTGTCAATGTATTTGATTTGAATTTTTAATATTTGAAGTGTCAAAAATAGTCTTCTATTCGAAATCGAAAAGTGTCGTTTAGTATTCCTTTCATTTTGAAAAGAAATTGTCGAAATGTCACATTGAAGAAAATAGTTCAGACCTATACTTAGTTTCCCTTTTTGGAATTCTCACATTAACGAAATCAAAAAAAAAATACATGCATTTGCATTTGCATTTAGACTATATGCGGAAAATGATTTAGGAAAAGTGCATTTAGTGTGTGCTCTTTTCTCTTTGTTGAAAGAATTGTAGTCTTCTTTCCTTAGTAGCTAGGATTTTCATTGCTAAAAGAAGATAAACAATTGTTTATCATTTTAGAGTGCATATTTAGGAATTTTACATCTACCTCACACAGTGAACCTTGAAAGACAAACTTCTAAACAAGATCAACTCTAAAATAAATCTCAATGAACATAAAAACGCTTTGGAACCTAACACAACACATCTAGAAGTCTAGGCTAGAGACATGTTCCAGTGTCGTAAAATCTAGTAATTATCGTTTTCATCGAAGGTTGGGTGATTCCTCCTCTTTGATACGACAAGTGCTAGCATGGACTTATGCTCCCTGTACCGTCGAGTATATATTGGGAGACCACAATAGGCTGATATCCTTTATCTATAGGAAGCCATGTCTGCCAGCCTATCGATTGCAATGCACTGAACACAGCATTCGGGAAGATTTACTGTCGTACATAAGTCCTTGATAATTTCTATTTAATTTACACCAAGGTGTATATTGCAGTTTTGTGATTGATTTGGTAATCCCTTTGTCTAGATTTCCAGAGTAGTCACTTTCATTCCTTTTTGACTCCTTAAAAGAAAAGGTCCATCTGAGCACTTGTCACTTCAGGCTCATTAAAAATCGAAGGCGACTATAGTCATCTTTAGCTTTTTCTCAACTCTTAAAAATTGAAAAAGAAAAGTTGTTTCAAAGCGTCATTAAAATTTATTTAATTTGGAATAACATCCTTGTTCCTTTGTTGATCTTAGGTTGAGGTAATGGAGTCCACCAATCAAGGAATCCCTCTTGGGGGGAATCCTAGTCCTTTCTCTTCTTGGGGAGATATTGGTGCTCTGTATATGACTACATTGTCCCTTCTGGGAATCACAATTTGCCTTCCAGTATGGCTATTCTCAACCTCTGTCATTCAAAATACCATGATTCCTCAGCAATTGAATCAACAATCAGATGATACTGAAGTTGTCCCTTCACCTTCTACTTCATTTGTTTCTCCCTCCCCTTCTTCCTCTTTTCTTGGTGAAACTAGTGATACTAAAAACCAAGTGGCTGAGAAGAAGAAGAAAGGGAAGGAGAAGAAGAAGAAGAGGTCAACTAAGCAAGGGGGCAACCGTGAATCGTCTGGTGAAAATCCACACACTGAACTTTCCAAACCTAGATCTCCATGCATAATTTGCAAAGGAAACCATTTTCATCGAGATTGTCCTTGCATTCCATGGATCTTGAGAGAATGGTCTCCCCATTTGCACCATCTGGTGTCATCAATCTCTGGCAATCATGTTGATAGCACACCATCAACTAGTGAAAATGAAGTCAATGGATAGAAAGGTAAGGTTAGATTTCGATGTAGGTTATTGTTATACGCGAATAGTGTCCACATGGATGCTGCTATTCCCACTAAGATGTGTGGCTATCTTAGAAACAAACAATCAAAGTCCACTATTGATTCATTTTATGAAAATAGATGAGAGGAGAACCAAGGGGGCCAACCTGAGTCTTGCGCTCGATTCCCTCTCCTTCTTGATAGAGTTTTGCTGCTTGCTCTTTGTCTGCTTAGCTTGAAAAGGGCTTGTAGAGTCACAACAACATACTACTATGCAAGAAACAACAATCTAAATTCATAAATAATGCAGGATCAAATGTACATTAACCATATACAAGCATATATAAATAAGTACACCAGGATATGGAAGGAAACAAGAATAACTTTATTCAGATAAAAAGTAGCAAGAGGATTACAACCATGAGTAACTCTGACCCAGCATCATCCTCTAGCTAAGAAGCCCTTCTTTCACCTCAAGTAAAGCAAAATGACCCAACACTGTGAATATACACCAAAATACCAACAACACTTCTCTATAGATTACAAAATTCCAGCCTCTGGATCTCTGTGATGAGGGATCCATATATAGATGATTACAGAGAGGTGAGTCATCTTTTGGGATCTTGATTAGTTTCT